>JBBPBX010011911.1:9623-55027 GCA_038048925.1 Garcialebias charrua | reverse complement strand
CAACAAAGAACAAATAAAAAAATATATAAATAAATAAATTATATATACATTATAGAAAGGAAAATAAGTGAGATTAAAACATTTATGCATTTCTACTTTCAAGAGGCTTTGTTTTCATTCTCCAGATCAATATAGTGTTAAGAAATAGTAAAACACCACCAGTGACATTTAGTATATACAATTAGTAATGTTTGATCATTGTTTATAAGCAAATTAAAATAAATATAGCCCTCAGAGTCCAGTAAAACACCACCAGTGACATTTAGTATATAAAATTATTAATATTTTATCATTTTTTATAAGCAAATTAAAATAAATGTAGCCATCAGAGTCCAGTAAAACACCACCAGTGACATTTAGTATGTACAATTATTAATGTTTGATCATTTTTTATAAGCAAATTAAAACAAGTGTTGGCATCAGAGTCCAATACTGTACTGTACAATAACCTGGAGGCTAGCACTGGCAACCTAACTCCACAAACAAACAAACTTGCAGTCAGCTGAAGGCTTTTATCCCAAACAGAGCCATCTAAAACGTATACTACATGCTCCCACTGGGGACCATCCTAAGAAAACATGGAATTTCATTCCACTGTTACGCGGATGATTGCCAGATCTACCTGCCACTGAAACCAGCTAATGCAGGCTCCCTCCACCCTCTCCTAGAATGTCTGGATGACATTAAGACTTGGATGGCTTCAAACTTCCTAAGTTTTAATGACCAGAAGACTGAAGTCATCATCTTCAGCCCTAGCTCAGCTGCCGCCTCTGATCACATAAACTTGGACTCCCTCCAGCCCTATCTCAAACACTCTGTAAGAAATCTTGGGATGGTTTTCGACTCGGACCTTAAGTTCGACAAACAAATCAGCTCCGTTCTCCAGAAGAGCTTCTTCCAGCTGCGGCAGGTAGCTAAGCTCAAGCCGGTGCTGTCCAGACCTGATCTTGAGACACTAATCCATGCATTCATCACAACCCGCCTGGATTATTGTAATGCACTGTATGCTGGGATCAGTCAGGCCTCCTTCTCACGCCTTCAGCTCGTGCAAAATGCAGCAGCCCGGCTTTTAACCGGTACACGTAGGTTTGAGCACATTACACCTGTTCTCTCCTCCCTGCACTGGCTCCCCGTGCGAACTAGAGTCGACTTTAAAATCCTGTTGTTGACCTACAAATGCCTAAATGGCCTCGCTCCCCTCTACCTCTCCGAGCTGCTGGAACCATATGTTCCACCGCGGGCCCTGAGATCATCTGATCAGATGCTCTTGGCGGTCCCAAAAACTCGACTGAAGCTCCGTGGAGACCGAGCATTTTCAGTCACCGGCCCCAAACTCTGGAACAACCTGCCCCTCAACATTAGACAGGCCTCCTCCCTTCACATGTTCAAATCCCTGCTAAAAACTCATCTGTTCTCTCTGGTGTTTCATACTGTGTGAGCTGACCTAGTGTATTTACTGTATATATATATATTTTTTTTTTTTACTGTGCTTTTTTACTGTGTTTTTCATTTTAATATTGTTCTTATACATTTTTATTTACTTTTACTGCTATTAATATCATGATTGTTACTAGTGATGTGTGTTACGGTTTCTGTAAATTTTTAAACCTCTTTTATGTTGTGTGTGTGAAGCACCTTGATAACAGTTTATCTGTTTTAACTGTGCTATAGAAATAAAATTGACTTGACTTGACTTGACTAAAAGTTTAGAGGCATATCAGTCAGGAATGGTAATATAATAATATAAGCATTAGATAAAGACTAGCATTAGCATGCTAGCTCCAGAAACAAACTCACAGTTGCCACGTTTAGAATAAACAGTCAGCTGAAGGCTTTTTTCACAAACAACCATCTAAAAGTTGAGAGGCATATCAGTCAGAAATGCAAATAGACATTAGATAAAGGGCTTTCAATGATTTAAAACTTACCTGAGCCAGCCTGCTTGAGTTACTGACTGGACGGCTCATTTCCCAGACAAAAAAAGATAGACCGGAAGCACATGATCTGTAGGTAGAGCTCACGTTGGACGTGTCCAGGGCGCTGAAATATGCACCCAGCATCTTCCCATTGTTTTGTAATGTCGTGGAATAACTGCGCATGTGCCATTATTAACGAGAGTCTATGGATAAGATTCATGCGCCCCCAGGACAGGAAATACGTCACCAATCAGAAAACGTTTTTTGAAACAAACAATATAACTCATCATTACTCATAAAATATTTATCCTACACAACTAAAAACATATATGCATATATTTTTAAATATTTTTATTTTATTATTTCATTTTTATAAATTTTTTAAAAGTCTTCAATGTAAAATGGTCCAGAAGTTCCAGTGGGGCGGCACCCTAGCGCCCCCTATTGGCCGGCCGCCCCTGCTGCAGGTGATGAAACTTTATTTAATACTTTTTCCTGTTGCTAACCACCAGTCCTCCGTTAAAACTTATTTTAATAAATGTGATGATCTTTTATTTATAAACTTTTGCTTTCAGGTCTGTATCAGCCAGCTATGAGCAGACAGTGGATCTGAAAGGGATTCAAGTATACCGTTATTCCCTCCTGGATTCCACCCTGGCCTCCCCGACGGTTAACCCAGACAACAAATGTTTCTGTTCAGACATGAAGAGCACCAAGAACTGCACCTTGGCCGGAGTCCTGGGCCTCAGCATCTGTCAAGAGGGTCAGTCATCTATCCAAACTCTAAAAGTCAGGGCGTCTCACTACTCTTTCATCACTCTGATCATACGACACCTGACATTTTTATGTCTTATTTTGTACTTCTGAACAGGAAGACCCATTTTCATGTCTCTGCCCCACTTCCTGCACGGCAGTCAGTCACTGAGGGAGGACGTGCTGGGCCTCAACCCTCATGTGGAGCACCATAAGACATTTCTGGATGTTGAACCTGTAAGAGCACTTACTGTACATTACTTTTTGAGTGTCATGTCTAACATTAGCATGCTGATTTCTTCATTATGTTTTTCCATCAGACCACTGGATTTACTCTGAATTTTGCCAAACGAATTCAAGTGAATATGATGTACGGACCATCAAAGGTCATCACGTGAGTTGCAGTGCCACCTTTTCCATAAGTTTTAAAGACGGCAAGTCATGCTTTTTGAGTTTTGTACAGCAAGTCATGCTTTTTGAGTTTTGTACAAAGCACGAACAGGTGTTAACTCAGTTTGAATTCTTTTTGCATCACAGCATCTCTGCAAAACACATTTGAATAATGCCTCTTGTCTATTTTGGCATGTCCATAAAACAAAACAAACAAACAGCATTAAGAAAATAAGAAACTTTCAACTTCTTCATTTTGCATCAATTAACCAACAGAAATTATTTTATTTTCTCAGCAAACCAGCATCAGGAATTAGCAGCAACAAAAGTCCCTTTTTTCCTCTTTAGAAATTTGTATCCAACCAAAGAGTAGCACAATGACCCTAAAACCAAACCAACCTGCTTACTATAAAGTCCACTTTGTAAATACCAATAAATTATATTTAAAAAAAAACTTTATTTTCATTGAAGGCTATTCTTGACAACATCAATGACTGCACACAACCTTATATCAATACCTTAAATTTGTGGATGAATGGTGCAGTCCATGATAAAACAAACCTATGAAAGATATACAATACTATAAAGTAAGGTTTGCATGTGTGTAAATTTAAATAGGAGTCCCTAGCATTCCTTGAAACAAATATAACTTCAGAGAACAAAATAGGGTGGAGGGGTCACGTATAGTTAATAACGAGTACGGTAAACACAGGACATACTGTAAATGGACTATACTTATATAGCACCTTTCTATCTGATCAAGATGCTCAAAGCTCTTTAAACTACAATCTGTACCTCATTTACCCATTCATACAGCACTCTACTAGATGTACCATATTTTCCGGTGTATAGGTCGCACCTTTTTATGGTTTTTTCAAGGCCTGCGACCTATACTCAGGTGCGACCTATATATGGCTTGTTATCACTTTCGGTGATTTTTTTTAAAATCCAGCTCATTTCACAATTACGTTCATTTATTAAAGCTGGGGTATGTAAGATTGTAATGTAGTCTAACTTTTCAAACAATATATTTTTAACATATTTCTTCACTCTGTCACTATCTACTGACAAACTGATGTTAGACCAAGTAATCTCTGAAAAAAACTATAGTCCCCTTGCTTCTCTATCAGCATTTATAAAAACACTGAAAACACAGAGTGACCCGGAGAATGACCAGCCAATCAAAACAGAGTTGTTTGTCACGCCCCAACCCACGCCCCCGCCTGTCACTCACAGCCTCAGCGCCGCGGCTCGTTCTCATTCAAAGGATTGCAAAGCGATGCAGGACTGTTTTTTATGTGACATAAATGTATTAAATATCCCTTCTTCATCCCAGAGCTGGACTTTTATTTAGTTTTTTTGCAAAAAGTCAAGTGATCGCTTCATCCTCCACTCACAGGAATGAGGAAATGGATTTGTCACGACTCACGAGCGAATTAAATCATGTCCAAACGTTGCTTCGTGAACCTCTGCTGATTTCTGCTGGATTTTGTGATGTTGGACAAGTGCTCTATGGTTTTATTATATTTTTAAAAGGTTTTATTATCATATAATCACAGAACTTTGCAGCGCAGAAAGTACATGTAGAGGAGGCGGAGCATTCCATTCCAGACATTCCAAACCTGCGCTGACAGAAAGAGGAAATCACGAGCGAATTAAATCATGTCCAAACGTTGCTTCGTGAACCTCTGCTGATTTCTGCTGGATTTTGTGATGTTGGACAAGTGCTCTATGGTTTTATTATATTTTTAAAAGGTTTTTATAACATATAATCACAGAATATTGAAGCGCTCCTCCGAGCACACACACAGCAGGGGGCGGAGCTGCAGAACCCAAGTTCACCAGAGAACGGACAGTCTCCCTCCCTCTGAGTCATATATGGCTCTGAGGGAGGGAGCAGAATGATTTCACCTGCTGGAAATTTTTCTAAGTGCCAGGGCTTTCCAGAAATCGCAGATCCCAGCTTTAAGACGTCCGTCTCGGTTGGTAGAGTTGAGAAGCAGTTAAGCTTCACAGGTTCTGGGCCCGTGAAGTCCGGTCATACCTCGGCGTGTTTATGGATTCGACGTGTCGTGAGGCCTGCTTTCTCCGTCAAAGACAGTGGCAGCTTCTGGGTTAATTTCAAAATAAAGCATTCCTCAAGAAAGTTCTAGAGAGCTTTTGCTCGGTGAACTGGATGGAGACGTCCATCAGTTCCAACTGATATGTCAGTCTTTGGCTCTTTGGCTGTCAGTCTTTGGTCTTTTGGCTCTCAAACTTAATCAGCGTTCAAGACAGAGGGCTTTCAGGTCTCTGTCCATTCGAACTCTGCTGCGTTCCGGATCTGCAGAACTCTGCATAACTCTGAAGCGTTACAGGAAGCAAAACGCTTTTACTAAAGTGTTAAGATTAGGAAAATTCAGTCTTCTCATTGGTTGTGGCCAAGAGGAGACAGTGATAACGTGAAGCTTTAGACTTCGAGGTCAACAGAGAGTTTGTTAAGAAAACAAAAAGGACTGTTTTAGGAAAAGTGTCTGAAAGTGAAGACATACAGACGCTCATGAGAGTTTTAGCTGTTCCTCAGAATAAAACAAAACTGAACAATCAGTTTGACATATTATTCAACTCTGACATAGTTATTAGACACCTTCATTTGCAGAAGTGACACAATAATGCTTCACATTAAAGAATAACACAGCATATAAACACATATCATGAAAATTACAAAACGTTATTCATCTGATTACATTAGAATAAAACCAAAGAAGCCAATACTGTCTCTTTTTAAGTGACTATGTTCTCAGATTACAACCAATGGAATAAATTGTAGTAAACGTCTGTTCACTGAGAGGTCAGCAAAGGTCATCCCTGGACATCGTCATGCCCACTACACACGCACAAAAAAATTGTCAAAATACAGAGATTAAAGTAAAAATATTCAGAATCAGAATAAACTTTATTATCATTGCACCAAGATACAATGAAAACATGTACATACATTCATCCGAAAGATGGGTGGAGTGCACAAAGCTGCTGCTATAACCGTGGCATTCTTATTCAGAATAATATTTTTGCTTCGATGAGAAAAGGGAAGAAAACATGAGGAGAGACGGTAATAAAAATTAAAAAAAAGATCTTTCACACCTTGCCCTAGATGGGACACGATTTGAGGCATCAAAAAACCTACCACAGCATAGCACATAAATAGACGTGATACATATACATATAGGCCGGATTCAGAAATGTCAATTTAGAGAAAAAAAATTTTTTTATTGTATTTTCAGAACATCTCACAATGTTTGCAGTCATTCTCAATTTTCTCACCTGGGTCACAGAAGCATGCCATTCGCTCACTTGATTTTTAAAAATATTTTTTCTAGATTTTTGTGCAAGTTTCTTTATTTTCATTTGTATCACATGTGGTACATGAGGTGAAACAAAATTGTGTACTCGATGGGAATGCGCAATAGAAATGGTAGAAACGATGGACATTTAGCCTATGATAGAGATCTGTCTTCTACCCGCTAACCGCAGTACTGCTGTCTGATGTAAAATCAGATTGTCGGATTTAATCGTTACTTTTTTAAGTTTAAAACTGTGCATAAATGGTGTTAAAGTGTAAAATCAGAGCTGTCAGATGCAGTGGCGGCTGGTCATTTTTTTTATGGGGGGGCGCCATAAACTGTTTAATTTTTTTAAACATGTGTAGAAGTATGCATAATTATGTTTGTATACTGTAAAGTAAGTTTGTTCATGTTTTTATTTGTATATATCAGGTGTATCCATTTGTATAAAACTATCATTAATAAAACATGGTTCATCTTCACCTTGTTTGAGGCATCAGTGTGAAAAGAGAATGGGAGTGTTCTGCTTCCACTTTTCAATTTTTGGACAACTTCTATCATATTCTGTTATAATTATTTTAGTAATACAAGTTCATAATATAAATAGAATTGTGAGGGACCAGACTTAAATAAGGACAAAGGTGTTCAAAAATCCGCCAAATAATTCAATTTAATAGTTCCAAAAATAAACTAACAAAGAATTAAATTTCAATGAAAAATAAATCAAAAGATAATAACAAATTTGGGCCCAACTTAAACTAGGTCAACTGAAGTCTAATGCTACATCCAGACCGAACGTGTTTTCAACTGCAGGAGCGTCCGGTTTACATGCAAAGTCAATGGGGGACGCGCCTCCAGGCGCGTCTTGGCGTCGGGCGTCACGTCACGTGCGTGTTGAGCGTGCTGGAAAGCGTTTTCCGTGCACGTGAACCCGCGTCAGCCTCCAAAGCACGCCTTGAACATGCTGTAGATTTTGCCGTTCAAACTCGTGAACGCGTGTGTCAACCAATCAGGGAGAGTCGGGGGGAGAAGAGAGGGGGAGAGTCCCTATGTGACGCGGAAACGAGGGGACGGGTATTGCGCAACTATGTGACGTATTGTTTGTGGGACACAGAAAAAACCTGCGAAGTCGTGTACTATGGAAGAGAAACTCATTGTAGCTGTGTGTTCGCGACAAGTCCTTCACGACCAGTCAAGTCTGCTCTACAGAGACAGAAATAAAAAGCTCCTTGCCTGGCGGAGTGCAGTGAGGAACTCGGTATACCGGTAAGCTCCTCCCACACCCCCCGCCGCCACACCGCCGCAGCTTCTCGTTCTGGTCTGGACACCACTGTGGGTCCAGTGCGTCCACTTGCGTGCGTGACAAGTAAACGCTGTTCGGTCTGGATGTACCATAACAAAACTGACCTGCTAACAAAGGGCTGCAGTAACCCAAATCTGCCACATGAGGGAGGCACAACATAATAAAGGGGACAGACCCTCAAAACAGAACAAGTGTTAGTAAGCCATTCAGACAAATATTAACTAAAGTGTACACCCATTAGAAAATATATGTCTAAATAAAATAAAACACATGTCCAAAACAATTCTTATGGGAGTCCCTGAGAGACAGAATGATGATTTTAAGTTGGAGGAATGATTCCAGATTAGATTTTAAATAACTGATTTATGGGGAAGAAAAATGATCTATTTTACTGTGATTATGCTGGTGAAGATTCTCAGTCGTCCAGGACATGATAAATCAAAAAGGCGTTCAATTCAAGATCAACTGGACTTTATTTGTAACAGAAGACGTTTCGCTTCTCATCCGAGAAGCTTTATCAATTCAATGAACCAGACTGTGTGTGCGTGTGGATTTATAACAGGAGTCACGCACCATCATATGTAAATTGCAAGCTGAGGTAACACATACATGTAAATTGACAGATCACACCTTAACAGTAGGGAGTTCCCTTGAAGTCTCTGACAGAAGACACAACAACTGTATGTAAATTGACAAAAAACACCTCACAGCCCAACAACAGAGGTTTCTCAACAAACTTTGCTAGTCTAATTCACAGACAAGACATCTCTGCTCCCATCCGGTGTAAAACGCTTGTGAATCAGCCCCAAAACTGAGTTGTAAGTCTTGGAAAGTTCCAAAAAAAGCTAAGTCTGGTCCTCTGGACATTCAAAAAACAAAACAAAACAAAGCAAAAAAAAAAAAAACTGTAGAAACGTTTCGTCTTTCGTCCGAAAGACTTCCTCAGTCTGAGAAGCTGTGTTCAGCTCAGTCTTATAAATAGCACCCTCCCACAGTGGATCAACCAGTTGGCTGATGACAGCCGAAACCAGCTGCTCACATGATCAAGGAGGACCATCAGCCTGACGATGGATCGTTAACACCCTGATGGTTGTTTGCTATTCACAGAGGGCTGAGTGATACTAGCAATAACAGCATTGTAAGTGGGGGACAGTTGAACCCGGAGGCCTCCACCTCTGTTTAATGATGGACGGTTTCTTTTCACAAAGATGGCCTCCTTTACTCCTCTCTCAAACCATTGTTCCTCTCTATCAAGGATGTGAACATCTTCATCCCTGAAAGAGTGACCGCTGGCCTGGAGATGAGTGTAGACCGCAGAGTCCTGACCTGATGATGTTGATCTTCTGTGCTGGGCCATCCTTTTGGCCAGTGGCTGTTTAGTTTCCCCGATGTAAGACTGATCACAGCCCTCCTGACACTGAACAGCATACACAATATTACTCTGTTTGTGCCGGGGGACTGGATCTTTGGGATGAACCAGTCTTTGCCGTAATGTATTTTGGGGTTTAAAAGCCACTGGGACGTTGTGTTTAGAAAATAAACGTCTCAATGTCTCTGAAACTCCCGCAACATACGGAATGACCACTGGTCTGGGTCTGGGTTCCTTCTTTTCACCTGATGGCTGGCTGGAGTCCTGTTTGGGTTTCTTCTCTGCTTTCAGGAAGGCCCAGTTAGGATATCCACATTTCTCTAGAGCCTGTTTTGTGTGTGATTTCTCCTTCTGTCTGGCTGCTGAGTTAGTGGGGACGCTGTCTGCTCTGTGGTACAGAGTCCTGATGACTCCTAACTTGTGCTCCAGAGGGTGATGGGAGTCAAACTGTAAATACTGGTCTGTGTGTGTGGGTTTGCGGTACACCTCAGTTTGCAAATTTCCTCTATCAGAAACTGAGACCTCACAGTCCAAGAAAGCCAACCTGCCATTTTTTACATCTTCTCGTGTGAACTTGATATATTTATCCACAGAGTTGATGTGATCAGTGAAATGTTGGACTTCCTGAGATTTAATTTTAACCCAGGTGTCGTCAACATACCTGAACCAATGACTTGGTGGTCTCCCTGAAAAGGATGTCAAAGCTCTCTTTTCTACCTCCTCCATGTACAGGTTGGCAACAATAGGAGAAACTGGAGACCCCATAGCACACCCATGTTTCTGCCTATAATATTGCTCCCCATATGTGAAGTAGGTTGACTGCAGGTACAGTTTCAAGAGTTGACACAGTTGTTCTGTGGAAAGTTGAAATCTCAGGCCTCCTCCTCTGTTAAGAGAAGGTTTTTCTCTCTTAACATACACAGCTTCCTTCACACCTCTCTCAAACCATCTGTGCTCTCGGTCCAAAATTTGCACATTTTCATCCTCAAATGAGTGTCCCTTGTCCGTGAGGTGAAGGTGAACAGCTGAGTTTTGTCCAGAGGTGGTGGCTCTCCTGTGTTGGGACATTCGTCTGTGAAGAGGCTGCTTCGTTTCTCCAATGTAACGGTCTGAGCAGACCTCGCTGCACTGGACTGCATACACCACACCACTCTGTTTGTGTGTGGGGGTTCTGTCCTTAGGGTGGACCAGCCTCTGTCTGAGAGTTCTGCTGGGTTTGAAATGTACTGGGATGTTGTGTTTGTTGAAAATCCTTCTGAAATTCTCTGAGACTCCAGCAACATAAGGAATGACAATGTTTTTCCGTCTGTTAGCATTTTTCTGTTGATTATTGTGTTTAGCAGATTTCCTCGCTGACTTGACAAAAGCCCAGTTGGGATATCCACATGTTTGCAGCGATTTGTTGATGTGTTTCTGTTCCTTTTCCTTCCCTTCTGTCCTTGTGGGGATGTGTTCTGCCCGATGCTGTAAGGTTCTTATGACAGAAAGTTTGTGCTCCAGTGGATGGTGAGAGTCAAACAGAAGATACTGGTCTGTGTGGGTTGGTTTTCTGTAAACTTCAATGTTGAGACTGTCCTCTCCCTCCATATGCACACACAGTCTGGTTCATTGAATTGATAAAGCTTCTCGGATGAGAAGTGAAACGTCTTCTGTTACAAATAAAGTCCAGTTGATCTTGAATTGAACGCCTTTTTGATTTACTGTGATTATGTTATTTCAACAACCTAGTAAACAAAACAACTTGATATTATATATGAATGTTATAATATACTGTAATGTGATATGATAAATAAGACTGACTTATCTAATAAGTATTAGACATATGATTATTTTTATTAACAACCTTGTGGTGCCCACTAAACACAGGGATAATAGTTATATTTGTGCTTTTTATCTGTAGAACAAGAGAGCTTGCAGGCTGTCATAACACTGACCGTCATTATTTAACCTTGCATTATTAGCTTGGGTCATGGGCACATAAGAAAATCTTCCATGGCACATTTTTACCTGTGTAAATACTTAATAATTCAATGTTAATAGAAGCTAGTTACTTGCAAGGGGCTTTGTTTTCATTCTCCAGATCAACACAGTGTTTAGAAATAGTATAACACCACAAGTTACATTTACTTAGTATATAACATTATTAATATTTGATAATTTTTATAAGCAAATTTAAATAAATGTAGCCATCAGAGTCCAATACAATAACCAGGCGGCTAGCGCTAGCATGCTAACAAACAAACAAAGAAAAAAACAAACTCACCACTTCCCACTTGCAGTCAGCTGAAGGCTTTTTTCACAGAGCCATCTAATATCTGAGAGGCATATCAGTCAGAAATGCAAATAGATATTAGATAAAGGGCTTTCAATTATTTAAAACGTACCTGAGCAAGCTTGCTTGAGTAACTGCACGGCTCTGTAATCCCAGACAACAAAAAAAAGACTGGACTGGAAGAACATTGGGCCTCGTGCACGAACATGTTCGTATTTTTATCCTAAATTTCTCTTACTTTTGTTCGTACGAAGTGTTCGTACGAACATGCAACGTCAGATTCAACAAACCCTTCTATCCTCAGGAAAAGTGTGTAAATGAGTTGCGTACGTTGATGAATTCCACCTGTTCTATCCACATGCTCGTGCACGCGGAGAGGTTATTTACATAATTCCCACCCCTCAAAACACCATATAAGGATATAGTTTCCTGCCACCGCGAGCAGGAAGTGTCCATTCATAAGACAGGTCGGTCCGGCTTTTATGCGTGTTCAAGCCTCCAACGAGCATTCAGAAAACACACAAACGCGGTTTGGCGAATTAAATTGACTCGCCTTTGATCATAGTGTCAGCCCCGGATCTGAGCGCAGACCCACTTCTGAATGCAAGACGCGCGATCCACACAGAATACAGATGACATGCAGTGTGCGCCCACAGTCAACAGGCAGATTTATATTAAAAATGACATGAAACGACTGTATAAGCTAGTTTTGCTTTTATTTCCCCTCTCTCTGCAGCGGCGCTGTGTGTGTGTGTGTGTAATTTTTAGCAGCGTCAGCTGTGATAAAGCCGAGGACCCACTCAAACGTGCGGCGCGCACGGACCATCCCCAGGGCACGGGGGGGCGGCGCCGCGCGGGAGGCGCACGGTGGTCGACGTGGGGCGGGGGCGGGGGTGGGTTTGAAGCCGCTTTATTTTAATTTAACCAATTTGTGTCGTTGCATTTAATTTTTTTTAAACTCAGAATATTTTCTAAATAACGAAATATGAAGTTATTAGTGGAGAAATCCCGTCTGGATGACAGCAGACTGACGCTCCTAAAATATACGACAGGTCCGGACCACTCGTAAATTTTGTTCGTATCTGAAAAAAATCGTAGGATACGAAAACATTGTTGAATGCCACAAATGATCCTAAATCACTCGTACGCACACTTTAAGAACAAATCTGTGCGTACGAACGGTTCGTGCATGAGGCCCATTGTTCTGTACGTTCAGCTCACGTTGGACTGTTCAGGGCGTAGAAAAATGTGCCCAGCATCGTCCCATTGTTTTGTAACGTCGTGGCATTACTACGCATGCGCAAGTAATAACTAGAGTCAATGGATAAGATAAGAACGCCCAGAGAACCGGAAATACGTCACAAATCAGAAAACGTTTTTTGAAACAATATAACTCATCATTACTCATAAACTATTTATCCTACACAACTAAAAACATACAGTATATGCATATATTTTGAAAATATTTTTATGTTATTATTTAATCTTTATTAATTTAAAAAAAAGTATTCAATCTAAAATGGTCCAGAACTTCCAGTGGGGCGGCGCCCTGGCGCCCTCTATTGGCCGGCCGCTACTGCCGGTACGTGCATTTATTAAGGAAAAGTTCAGCTCAGACACATCTTTACTATAATTTTCAGCAAACAAATAATGTTTTTTTAAGTGTTAATCTTGTTAAAGTCCTACCGTGCACGCTCCTGTGGCCATTTCCGGTTTGTCACCGCTGACGCGTAACATACGCGACGCGTCAGTGGTGACGCATAATAGATGTGACTTATAGGGCGAAGCAACATATTTATGGATTTGTCCACTTTATTGGACATAATTGGACTGATGCGACTTATAGGGCGGTGTGACTTATCGGGCGGGAAATACGGTAACAGTGAACAAAACAGGTAAACTATGTTGCAAACAGTGCATACTATAATAATAATAATAATAATAATAATAATGAATTCAATTTGTAATGCACTTTTCATTAATAAAAATCTCAAAGTGCTACTAATTTGTATTCAAACACGTGAGAAACATTGCATCAAACAATCAATAAACCTGTTTTAGTTTTCTGAGTCCAACATGAATCATGTAAACTTTGAATAATGTCCATTTCCTACCAGTGGTGTCTCTGTGGAAGCTTTCAGCTGAAGTCAATTGTCTGACGAGAGATCACTTTGTAAGCACAGGTGAACACAGGATTACTTTATGGATTTGGCTGCTGAGATTGAACAGTGAAAGGGATGGGTGCGCTTGATTCTTTGTAAAGCTCAGCCCAATTGGGTGGAGATGGTTAAAACACTGAAAAGTGTCAAATTTATTGGTTTTACTTGACACACAGAGATCGCTAATTTCAGAGTTGAGGCATATTAACAATGATGAGACCCCTGGTGTATTGTTTTAATAACCACTGAGAGAGGACACAAATGAGAAGGGGTGGTGTGGTGCGGTGCTAAGGGAACACACAGATCTGCAACTGAGCCTAATTGGGTCGGTTAGCAACAAGTCATAAATGTGATTCTGTAAAAGAAAGAAAAAGAGTATTCCAGAGATGCTGCACTTATTAGAAGGAAAACTATGGTGAGGTTTCTGTAGGTTGTCTCAGTTTATGTCATACATGTTATGCACACATCTTTAAAGGCACCAGTGGGGCTGCATAATATATAACGGTACATGTTTTGGGACAACATTTACTGCTTGTTGAATATTGGATTTAATATAACTAGTGTTTACTTCAGCAACACAACCTATATTTTGTTTGTACTGCTTGAACAGCCTGCAGTCAAACAAATATTCTTTTAATCGTTTTAATTTGTACACTTCAACATACATTTCAAATGTGTTATAAAGGATAACATATATATATATATATATATATATATATATATATATATATATATATATATATATATATATATATATATATATATATATATATATATATATATATATATATATATATATATATATATATATATATATATATATTATATATATATATATATATATATATATATATATATATATATATATATATATATATATATATATATATATATATATATATATATATATATATATATATATATATATATATATATATATATATATATATATATATATATATATATATATATATATATATATATATAATATATATATATATATATATATATAATATATACATACAGGTGGTCCCCGACTTACGAGCACATCGACATACGAGGTTCCGGACTTACGAGCTGACTAACGAACAGTAAAGTTGTACAGAACATACAGAAAATACAGCACTGGTATGTGTTTTTAGATGAAAGTGTGTTAGCTAACCGTTTGTAAACAAGTTTCTGAGCATGTTTATGAACTAGTGTGTACGTTTGTGTTGAAAAACAAGTGTTCGTAGTAGTGCTAGCATAAATTTTCCGACTTACGACCGAAAATACAGACTTACGAGCGACACGTGTTTCGTGTTCCGACATATGAATTTTCATGTTACGAGATAGTCGTAGTAACGGAACTCGCTCGTAAGTCGGGGACCACCTGTATATGAATAATTTTTACACAACCCTAATCTTTTTGAAACAGGGCAATGCAATGTTCCATTTAAAATTGATGATGTTGAGATTTGTAGAGTGAGTGAGGTGAAGTTTTTGGGTGTTATCATTGATGACAAACTGACATGGAAACATCACATAAATTCTGTAAGACTAAAAATAGCTAAATCGATTGCAGTACTGTACGAAGTCAGGGACTTATTAAATGATAAAGCTCTGTATTTGTTGTATAACACAATCATTGTTCCACACTTAATCTATTGTATTGGTGTTTGGGGGAAAGTGTGTAAAACAATTACAAAGCCTATTTTTGTTTTACAGAAAAGAGCTGTAAGAATTTAATCACCAGAAAACATTACTGTCATCCATCAAGTACATTATTTTATCAACTGAAGTTATTGAAGTTCCATGATTTGGTAGATTATAATATTTTATCAATTATATATAGGGCTCAGAACAACACATTACCTTTAAATATCCAAATACATTTTGTTAAAAGAAAAAGTTGTTATAATATAGTTGTTATATATAGGGTTTGTAAAACCAAAATACAGAACCAGTTTAAAGGGTCGGTCCACCTCAATCCAGGGAAATGGATTGTGGAATGGTTTGGAGAATTATGTTAAAAAATGCGAAGTCAATGTTTACATTTAAGAAAATGATCAAAACGGAATTGTTAAAAAAATGTATGAAGTAGCTTAATGTGTATTGTATTGTATTAGAGTTAGAAAAATTAGAAAGAGTTACCGGTATTCATTTTATTCTTTTACTGAAGATTATTGTTTGAACTAATTGTTTGAAAAAAAGGGGCAGATATAATAAGATTTTTTCTTCTTTCTGCTACCTTTCATTTTATATTTTGTATTCTTATCGTTTATGGGATTGTTTTGTATTGTATTTTAAAATGAATAAATTTATCAATAAATAAATAAAATGTAAGGGTAGTGGCCAGCAGGCACCTCAGTCTAGGCCAGCCTCATGTTGCTGCGTTCTCTTCATCCAACACCCTGAGAGCAGCACGTCTGCTACAGATCCATAAAATATTAATGAGCAGCCTCAGCCAGCAGAAGAGCTGCTGAAACAGGCACCAAACTCAACAAAGATAAATTACCTCAGCCAGAAGCTCAAAGTTCAGCTGTTTTAGAGCATACAGCACCGAGCCTCAAACAAGCTGAAGGGTCTAAAATTAAACATCAGCAGTGTCAGTTAGAGAAGAACATGAGGAAAAAGCAAATGCATTGCTCTTTCTGCTGAAGAGATGTGATTATTCTGGGATATTTTGTATTTAATGAGCAGGTACATTAATAATAATAATAATATATTTTTGTCATCTATGCATGTTTCCACACAAGACGAAATTTGACTCTGCATTTAACCCAATCACCACCAGGTGGCAGCGGGCAGCTATGGAAAGCGCGCCGGGGAGTAGTTGTGATTAGGTGTGCTGCTCAAACACACCACAAAACTATGCCGTGACTGGGGTTCGAACCAGGGTCCTCCGGATCACAAGTCCAGTTCCCTTGCCACTACACCATTACTCCCGAGGTTTCAGTTTCTTACTACCAGTCGAGCTTCTATCAGCAGGGACACAACTTTACAATAAAGATGCGTCCAACATAGTTTCAGAATGTTGATATCAGCGTGAATCAATAAACTGTATCAAAAATGACAAAACATTTTTTATCTTTAAAGCAAACCTAGGCTATTGCATTATAAAAAGAAACATATTGGAAATTAGTATGTACCGTAATTTTGGGACTATTGAACGCACCCGAATATAAGCCACGCCCACTAAATTAAAATAAATAATTTTTAAAAGTACATATCATACATAGGCCGCACTTGTCTATAACCCATAGATGTCCACGTTGTGAGATATTTACACAGAAAGATGTTGTTTAACTTTTCAATAAATATGTACCAGTAACATATACAAATACGTACAATAAATGTTTTTGTTTCCGAACAGTGCCTGTAACACGGCTGGTTAAAAATAAAATAAAATACAGTAGCCTTTTTGCCTCATACGTAACTCTCAGACACCATGATGTTCCACCTCTAAAATATTCAATCTTGTTTTCAGTGACGATTGTTTTGTCTTTCAGTCAGATCTGCACGGTGGAAACACCTCGGTCGTCTGCTCTCTCTGTGTTCACCCAGTCTTCAAAGACATTTTCAAGTTTGGGCCATCTGCTTTGTTTATTAATGTTTAACGCTGAAAGCTTTTGTTGTCTTTTTGCGTTGATTCAGTTCTTCACGCTGCCGGCTCCAACGTCGCACCATCCATTAATTGACACCAAGCGTACGTGCAGCAGCTTTATTTCCTTCTTCAACAGACGGATTGATTGTCTTTAACTTGAAGGCTGCATCAGCTGCATTTCTTCATGTGTTTTCCATGATGAGGGTCTGTGCATTAGAGTTGCATTCAGGCCTAAAAAATCAGACCCAGCCCGAACCTGTATCAATTTTTCTGAGCCCAATCCGAAACCGACCAAATAGCTGTGATTACAGGCCTGAACCTGAAAAAAAAAACTGACTTTTTTTATCAAGTTTTTACTGCCTTTGTAATGAGTTTTACATGTCTTTCACCTGCACCTTCATCTGGACCTGCCATTCTGTGTTTGTTTGTTTGTCCTTTCTGTCCTCTCAAACCCAGCGAGTGAAAGCAGATGGCCGCTTGTCCTGAGCCTGGTTCTGCTGGAGGTTTCTGTTAAAAGGGAGTTTTTCCTTTCCACTGTTGACATTGTGCTTGCTCAAGATGGTAGACTGCGACATAGTGAAGATGCAACGAGTCTGCTGAATTCCTTAGATAGAGAACTTTAATAATTGGCTTTTTTTATGCATGTGAATGGGGTAGCAACTGGTAGAGCTGTTGCCTCTCAGCGAGAAGGTTGCCGGTTCAAATCCTGGTCCGGGGGCGTCTCTGAGTGGAGTTTGCATGTTCTCTCCGTGCATGCGTGGGTTTTCTCCAGGTACTCCGGGTTCGTCCCACAGACTAAAATCATGTATGTTAAACTGACTGGTAACTCTAAATTATCTCTAGGTGTGAGAAAGTGAATGGTTGTTTGTCTCTATGTGTCCCTATGATGAACTGGAGACATGTCCAGGGTGTCCCCCGCCCCTTGCACAGTGATTGCTGGACATGGGCACCGGTGACCCCCGTGACCCAAAATGGAAGAAACAGGTAAAAGATGATGGATGGAAGTGAATGTTTCTGTTCAGTGCCCTGAGACAACTTTGTTGTGAATTGGTGCTATATAGATAAACTTAGCTGAATTGAATTTATGGTTTTAAACAAATATTTCAAAGAAAGGAAGATATAAGATTTCTTGTTTAATAACAAGAGTCAGTGAATTGTTAATAGTTCTTATAATATTATTGTTATTATGGTTATTAACGGTCAGCGGACGCGCATGGCTGATGATCCGGTTGTCCATCTGTAACATACCACCCCCAAAACTATGGTAGAAGGAAGATTAATTACATAAAATGCTAATTAAGTCATAGGTAGCACCTGGAGCTGACAGCGCAAAAACTTATATTGGCTGAGCAGGGGGGCCGCCAGGAATATTGGGCCCCATGAAAAAAAAATCCAATTGGGCCCCCCTGCAATAAGTATTTCAGTTTTGTTGTGTAATGGTAGAAAGCGCAAGAGAGAGGAAAATCCCCAGAGACTCTGCCATACATGTCAAATTGTCCATAATTTAAATGGATTTTCCCTAATTTTGCAGGTATACAGGTGTAGAAAGCAACCTCACAGATTTTTTTCAGTTTTACAAATTTTCTTTAAAAAAAACTCAGTTTCAAATGTAAAACAACCCAATAAAGTTAAATGAACACATTCTTCAACTCTACACCCAGTCTGTCTTTATATGTTATTGTTAATATTATTGTCTAATGAAGTAACTGTGATATGTGCATATTTTGTGATGATAGTGCTCCAATTGTTCTACAAATCGTTCTGCCATTAGAAATAAGTTCTCTCCCCGACCTCCTTTCTGCCTGGTTTGTGCTGTATCCCCCCGCAGACAGCCCCACACCCCCAATACAGAGTTGTTGGTGAAAATTACAATTACAGATTTTTGACAGTCAGTATACAGGTAAATGTCCCAAGGGGTTGCCATGTATGCTCTGCAGTTACCTTACATGTCAATGAACAGTGTTGCTCACCTTTTTCACAGGGACAGGGAGGAGGAGCTCCACTGATATTGGGAGTTTGGGTTGCTGCTGATTCTGACTCATCTGTTGTTAAGTGTGGTGAATAGTACAGGGATAAGTTATATGTATATATGAATATCTTGGTAAACATTTTCTTTCATTGATTAAATGCTGGTGAAATATTTCGTTACATTTGTGCCACCAGCTTGAGTAACACTGATTTAACAGCAGATATCAATATAAATGAACAATAATTTGAAGCATGTGCATTCAAATCACACACACGCTTGCTCATCTCCCTCTGCTTGCACGTGGCTCTGTCTCTGCATGTTCAACCCAAGTTACATGTAAATGAAGCACATCACCAGCCAATCACAGCCAGGTTGTTTTCATTCAATCAAAGCATGTCTTGCAAATCAAAGTACTGGACCAAGAGGCGGAAGTGACAAAATCTTAGATATATTAAATCAACAAAATATAATATATAACTTAAACATTTGTAGCCCAAGAATATTTAGTTAAGCATACAAATATGCTTATTGTCAATGTGCATTTTAGGCAACATTTCTAAATTATATTACTTGTTGGTTTTGGTATTATTTGTAGATATTCAAATTCTACTAAGCAATACAACAAAATGTCTGTAAAGAAGACGGACTATCTAGTAAATTAATTTGAATATCTACAAATAGAATCAAACCCAACAAATAATACATCTTATATGTAATTAAGAAATATTGCCTATAATAATAATAATAATAAAAAAGTTAAACTTTTCTTGTTTTTCTACCTGGAATACTGCATAATGGCATTACCTAAAACACAAGGACAGTAAACATATTTGTATGCTTAACTAAATATTCTAATCTGGTCTACAAAATAAAAACATGTGTATCTTATTATCTTTTGTTGAGTTAATAAATCTAAGATTTTGTCATTCTGCCTCTTGGTTCAGTAAATTTAATGAAAAAGACCAAGATCCTCCGTCTGCCTGATCAGACCAAACTCTGTGGACCCCACTTGTTCTGTGGGGGAACCTTGGTTGGATGGTGACGTGCAGTTCATAACTTGGGTTGCGAGCTCAGAGCCGCGATGACAGACAGAGAAGAGAGGGAGGGAGCAAAAAAAAAAAAAAAACGAGGAGCCCCCGCTGCTGTCAGAGACACTACGAGCAAGCGTGGCGTGCGCATGTGTTCTGAACGCAAACACGCTTCAAATTATTGTTAGTTTATATATCTGCTCTCAAATCAGTGGTAACATACTGCACACTCAAACTGATGGCATAATATGCCATCGTGAAATGGAGGCTAAGCAAGCGAACAGGTTGAATCACGCACATCTACCCACCTCTCTTGGGGAAAAACTGTTACAAATCGACACCCTTTCCTTTGTCTGTCTTCCTTTTCTTATTTCTCTTTCCTATTTTGACAGCCTGATTTTACGATTTTTCTGGGCAGCATGTTTGTTGTTACTCTGTCATCCTCTGACTGCAAAGTAACACCAGCACAGCAGCGTCAAGTGAGCTAAGGAACATACCATTTCATGCAGATACAGAGGGGTGTTTGTTAAATATGACGATGTTTGCTTTTTGGTCTGGGAAAGATAATATTTAAGTTTTACTGTTAGAACAAGTAAAAACAAAGCTACTACCATTAATGTATTATTATCAGGGGCCAACCACACCATGAAAAAAATAAAAATAAAAAAGGCCAATCTGAGGGCCCCTGTTTGTCAAGGGCCCCTGGAATCGTACCAACTTTTACCCCCCATACGGCGCCCCTGTGGCTGAGGTGCAGGAATAACCAAGTACAGTAAACAGAAAATAATTAACCAGCACAGACAAAAAGCTCTCATAAATAAACTAATAATAAATTGGCCATGAAGGACAACATTAAAGGCAGTTAACACAATTCAATCAAGCCATCAGTTATGCCCCACAAACCCCCAAATGCTCCATCCCACTACATTTCCATATCAGCACATGAAATCCCATAAACCCCATGAATAAAAAACAACAAGTTGATCAAACTTTCAGTCCAACTCTTTGAAGGAAAGCTCGATTTGCAGGAGGATGAGGGAAACGTCCACTCAGTCTAGGCGTCGGCGCACCAAAATAAAAATAAACGATCTTACCAGATCTCAATGTCCAAAGGTTTTAGCATGCCTCCGCTACAGTCCTGGGTAAGAAAAAATAATAATCCACCACGATCCAAACTCTGGATGAAGAATAATCTGCAGGTAATCCAGAACAACAGCCTCACGCCAGATCCTCTTCCGTAAGTAAAAAGAGGAAGAAAAGAAAAAAAGCAGTCAATTCTAAAGCCGCGTCAAAAGCCCGACCTGACCATGCCCGCCCATCAAGCACATCATTTTGATCTGACCCGGCACTAATTTTGGGCTGGGTTGGTTTGGGGAAAAAAATTGCAGCTCTACTGTTCATGAAATGCAAAATAGCTGATCTGAAGAATGAAGTATGAGTACATATGATTTATGGTAATTTGAAGTTTCATTGATCCACTGTGACCTGTTCGATAATTTTACTGGTCTGACTTCTTTTTTCTTCCTTTACTTATACAGGCAGTCTCACTGAGTCACGAGGACCCACCCCCCAAGAGAGACGTGTACTGGGCAGCTATTAGTGAGCGCCCGGGCATCACGAGGCTAAATGTTTATAATGTGTATGTATTGTCATCTAGGTGAAATTGGCTCTCTGCATTTAACCCATCCACCACCACGCGGAGCAGTGGGCGGCCTTTGGAGGCACCCGGGGAGCAACTGGGGATGGGGTGTCCTGCTCAGAGGCACCACGAGATGTGCAATGGCCGGGGATCGAATCCAGGACCTTCGGGTCCCGAGCTGGCTCCCCTGCACCATCTCTGCCCCATAGTGGCATGAAGCTTGTTAGCCCATCAAAACAAAATAAAATCCATAAATTAACCACAGCATTGTATAAGCCGTGGGGTTCAAAGTGTGTGAAAACAGTAGACGCTTGTAGTCCGGAACTTAAAGTATTTAAAAAGGCAGACGTATATCTTTTTCCATAATATAACACAAAGCAGCTGCCTGTCTGATGCGTTTAAATCTATAGATTAGCAGCAGAATGCATGCTGTGACAGTCAAAGCAAGTATTTCTTTCTATTACTTGTAAAAGAATAAACAGCTGTAAGATAAAACACAGAGATAACCACCGGTAAATAAACAAAGTTCCACAGAAACCTACCCTGTTACAAGTATCAATGGAAAACACACTTCCTCATAAACAGGATCTAAAAATGTGCTGTATTGCTATTTTTATAAACTCCAAAACATGTGATGGCTCATGTTTCCAAAAACAAGACGTGTACAGTTTCTTTATAACCGTGTTCATGTATCAGCTCTTTTCAGCATTAATGGAAAAAACAAATGGAAAAGCTTTTAAATCCTCAGCTAAGGGCAACATCCTCGTCCAAATGTTCTGTATGACTGCATCTTTACTGGTAATCAGTAGAACATGCAACAACACTGGAAATACAATGGAAAGGAGTAGGTCCTTATCTAATGTTGGAGAAAGTAGAAAAAATAAAACATAACATTTTGACACTAAGAAACATAAAAAATTAAAAGCAGAATTTGACGACTATCGTTGGTGGCTGTGCTCCTTGTTGTGCTGTATTGAATCATTTTAGTGTGTTACGACTTAAAGCTACACATTATCCCACCACCTTTAGCAAGTAAATGTTGAATTTTGCTAACTGGGTACACAGTATTCTTGGGAAGCACCTGGAAGCGTATCCATTAGAGTATCCAGTGTTTGGATAGCTGAAGTTGTGCTGCTTGGATGATCTGCTCAGCCGCCACCGGCTCTTGGCAGCACACAAACAGCTATGAAAAATCCACCATCATTTGAATGCACCATTAAAGAGGATGTAAGCCACTCGGGGCAGTGAATAACAAAGTAGGGCAGAGGGCAACTTGGAACAGCATGTGTTGGTTCTCAACCAAAACCAAATCTCAAATACCTGAAGGCAGACATGCACACTCTGAAAAAGTCCTTCTCGTGCACTTAGAAGGAACTGACTAAAATATTAATAACTCCAGTTTGCTAAGATTTTGCTGTGTCTGCTTGGGAAAAGAAATGTGTGACCATGTTTGTTTTTAAATTTCTATATTCTGATCCCAAAAAACAAAGACTGAACAAAGATAAAAGGCCAATGTAAACTTGTGAGGAGTCATTTTTGAGCCAACAAACCGTACATAAAGTCACACACACACTTGGATAAACTCGCAGCCCATGTGCCTTTCAGTTGGTATGCAGGGGAGCAGAGCGCTGCCACGTGAGTGCAACACTCTGCACACGGGCACTGTTCGTACCATCCACCTGTCGGGAGAACTGAATGGATCTGAAAACCCTTATACTTTGTATGTAGTCACGCTTTCTGACCATCTTAAAGTTAAATAGGAACAAGAATAAAGCGCAAAATGCTTTTTGAAGAGGCCACAGCCAAAAATAGAGGGATTGACCCAACTAACTTTCAGCTGAACAGACAAAATCTAATCTGTCGGATGAAGAAATCATCACACAGAACTTTGTTTCAAACTGTCAGGCATCAGGTGATGAAGCTTAACTATTTTATAATTGTTGCAGAGCATAGAAAAAAAATAACAAAAGAAAAATTAGCTCTACTACAAAGTCAGTGAGGAATCTCTTATACTTTAGAAAAAACACATTCTTGCATTCAGCTAATGAAAATTGCACCTCTATGCCTGCATGCACCCTCCTAAAGCGGTCAAAATAATTAAAAAAGCATCCGTTAGAAGCACTTTGGGAACGTGTTGCACTTTAAAACAAGCAGCCAAAAAAAGCACTGCAACACGAGAAAGGCGACAGAATGCAAATTGTAACAAGCAGATGTGTCAAGAAGTAAAAGATTTTCAAGATGAATTAACAAAAATCACAAATCGTTTCCATAATAGCACAGTTAACCAACGGCTTTATACTTTTAAATATTACTAATCTATATAAAAAATGAACAATTATTCAAAAAAAGAAAAAAAAACTGGATTGTTGTCACCTAGAGAAAAGAGAAGTGCTGAAAGAGAACGTCAAAATTATGTATGAAGGTCCAAAAAGTCCTGTTCCAACTAAAACTGGAAAAAAAAAAGGAAGGGGAAGCCAAAATAAAGTAGGATTAGTGTTGAACATCTCGCACAGATCAAAACGTAAGTCTACAACCAGAGAGTGGACGGCGGTGAAGACGTGAAGAATACTTGCGGTGCGGTCCTACCTGTTTGGCTGAGCTGAGAGGTGCTCCGACTCTTGCGCGACATGCCAACCATGGCCTGCATTTTGGCACCGATGCTGGAGCGCCTCTTCTTGTTGTCAGTGCCTACCGTGCTGACCGCCGTGTCTGACTGACTGCCGTCCGTCTTCTCCACGTTGCACATGTCGCCGCTGACGCTTGTGCTCTTGGTCATGTTCACTCCTCCGGACGAGCCCATCTGCCTGTTTTTCATTTTGGATGCAAAGTCACTGTCAGCCACCGCCATTGAAAGGGGGCAGACAAAGACGTGGGGGTGGGGGTGGACACAGGGCGTAGTAGGAGAAAGGAGGACAGCGAAGATGAAGTGAGACGAAAGGTCAGGGAGAGGCACACAGGAGCAAAGAACGAAAGAGGGATGAGGAGAAAGTCAGGGAGCGATGAGGTGTGGGGGTGAAAAGGAGAGAAGGACAGATTTCAGGTGTAGAAGTTCATGACTGGCAGCATAAACGTCTTTAGTTTGGGAAGTTTGCTACACTTTTTAAAACTACATGCAACAACAACGCTGAATGTTTTGTTAAAAGCTATTGTCTGAAATAATGAAAAATATTGGAAATTTAACTGTAACCAGCAGGAACATTCTCTTTAAGCACTTAAAACATTTGTATGCTCTCAATGAGGAGAATATTAACTACACCTATTTTAAACGTGTCTACTGTACATGCAACATGAACATTGATTTTACATCAAGTAAGTTGTGTTAATGACTTTGTCTAATTGAAACAAACATAAAAGCTGCTTGTTTCTGCTTTGTTCTCCACCGCTTCCCATTTGAAGCAATGTAGGCCAGTGCCCAAATGAAGGCCTTATTTTAGCTCTGCCAGTAAAACGATCTTTAAGACACAAATTACATTCTTTATCATGAGCTCCTAATGGGATGAGGTTCATGTAACTCCCTCAGGCTGCTGTTCATTAATTTATTACTGACCTCCATCATGTAGCTGCATTATAAAAACAACTTGTGAAGAGAAACGCTGTTCAAAACATGAGACGTGGTTGTATACATCAGTTGGACTCTTCACAGTGATCTTTGATGCCATAAACACTTCAATGTAGTGAAATTAGGCATTTGATTTTAAATAAAATTAATTAGCCTGGATATAATTTAACCCTTCCCAGAGATATGGGCTCACTTGAATATTATTCATATTTTTTCAGGTATGTGTTCCTGTGTTTAGAAATGTTGAGTCCCAGAGAAAGAGGTCTTTCAAAGATCTATATTTATTTATTTGCCACTGGTGATATAAGCTGTATAAGACCTAATGAAGTGAATCCATTTTGAGGGTTTATTGTCTTTGATCAGTAAATGTCAGTCTGAAGCTTTAAAGCAGACGTCAATCAACCCAACTCTGACAACACTGATGATTTATTGGCCACAGGTGACGTGTTAAAACATGCTTTGTGAGCTCAGTTCAGATCACCAATGGGTTCATTTTTAAATAAAACTAGATTTTAAACCATAAAACAAACTTAATGAGACTACTGGAACTGAGCTCTTGGCTTTCAGTAACTGTTCTTCAGAGCAATTCAGTTGAATAGCCCTAGTTTAGATCATGTGAGCACAGAGGCTGCTCACGCTCTTTTGATTTAAAATGTATGTTCTATGAAATACTAAAAAAACACTCACTGACTGAAAGTAGGGATGGGGCCGATCCGATCCAGTATCTGATACCAGCATAATTTAAGTATCGGATATCGGATCCAACCTTCCAATATTTCCGATCCAGCTTCAAAGAGCACTTGTGTTCCATCACATTCTGTGAAGGCCTTGTACACACGTAGTCTGGTGTTTGAAAAACGAATATCTGCGCAAAAAAAAAAATCTCTGTACATACATGTTTGGATATTTAAAATATTCGTCTACATGTCCCCGTTTATTTTCACCACAGAGCGTTGTAAAGAATATGCCGAACCCATAGGTGGCAGTGTAGTGCAGTCACAACCCTTCAACCCAGCCACAAGTTCCTGTTATTTTTTTTTTTCTTTTGTTTGTGTGGACAGACCGCGAGATTGAACTACTTTTAAATACCGTGTTGGAATACGAAGTTAATAAAACGCAGGAAAATGTCGACTGGGAATCATGTCAGAGCAGGTATGTTGACATTTTAGCGCCTTTTTTTCCGCCGAGCATTATGTGACGTCAGCGCCGATCCAGCTGGAGCAGAAACCTCCCGTTCTGAAAGTCCACATGCAAACTCGAAAGCGGAGAATTCTCAAATCTCCACTTTGGTCGGAGTTTTTTTATTATTCGTTTATAGTTACATCAACCGGAGTTCACGTGTGGATGAAAGGCCAAAACGCATGATAAACTGTTCGGTTTTACTGATATCCGGCTACGTGTGTACAGGGCCTGTGACTGCTGTCTTAACATTGTGTGAGTTAAACCCAATGAAGACACTTTGGGCCTCACAACATGAAACACCTAAACTTTAACAGCACACAAGAGGCAGGTATATACCACACACATGTCCTTCTCACTCATGATGCAGCTGGAAAAACTAAAAAAAACGCTAAGCATGATGGGAAAGACAACAAAATCCACTCCCTTAGTGGTTAAGGGGAGTGGGCTGTGTTGTCTTTCCCATCATGCTTAGCGTTTTTTTTTTCCAGATGCACCATGAGTGAGAAGGACATGTGTGTGGTATAGACCTGCCTCTTGTGTGCTGTTAAAGTTTGTGAGTTTCCTGTTGTAAGTCTCAAGAGTGTCTTCATTGGGTTTATCTCACACAATGTAAAAATGAATAGTCTCAGTACAAAAATTTCATTATACAGATTCATATACGTGAATAGTATCGGATCAGAAAAGTATCGGTATCGATCGATACCCAGTTTTAAGGATCGGATCGGAAGCGAGAAATGTGGATCGGTGCATCCCTAACTGAAAGTACTTGCAATTTTTACAGCTTGTACAAATGCATCTCTACTAGAAACCCTTTGCGAGTCTAGATGGATAGATAAAAATGCAGCTCAGTTTTAAAAGCATCAGGGTTATGTCACTGTTGCAGATCTAAGACACTGAGCTTGACTTCAGTAAACAGAAGTGAATGAGATGATTGATTAGCACCTCCTCTCTGTACAGTACCACCAGACTTTGAACAGGTCTTGTCACAGAGTCCAGATGCATCGTTTAGATATGCTTTGAAAACTGGGACTTCCCATGATATTATTCAACCGCAGCCAGAAGAACACAGTGTGCCTCATCCTGCAGATTGCTCTTAGTGTGTTGTCATCTAGGCCAAGATGTTCCCAGGGCAAAGAAAGCACGGTGATGTGTTTGCTTACAAAACTGTTGACAGGTTTATTTACACCATGCTGTCTACTGTGAATAAATTTAACTACTGCTCATTAAATTACTATGAAAAATTGGTGTCTATTTGTTGCACATATTCACCAACCAAAAGATAAAGTTTATTTTAGTTGGTGAACGAATACGACAATAGCACAGCAGTTTAATACATAAATAAATAATCTGTCCTATGTTCATGTTAAATCAAGTAAATGAGGCTGTGACCCACTCTTTGTGCAGCTGTTGAGGTGGTACAAAATTATAAATATCTGAAAGCAGTTCTTGATAACAAACTGACCTTTGACCTCCACGTGAACACATTTTGTAAGAAGACCCACCAGAGAATGTATTTTTATCAGAAGCTCTGTGGTTTTAATGTTGACTCTACTTAATGAGAAAGTTTTATTGAGTCTCTTTGAACTTTCACCTTCTTCTGTTAGTTTGGACTTTTAACATGTAAGAACAGGAAGAAACTCATGGGGATTGACAGGATGTGCAGCAAAACTGCTGGCATAGTCCTACAGAACCTCACTGAACTACAGAACATCACTGAACTACAGAATATCACTGAACTACAGAATATCACTGACCTACAGAACATCACTGAACTACAGAACATCACTGAACTACAGAACATCACTGAACTACAGAATATCACTGAACTACAGAATATAACTGACCGACAGAACATCACTGACCTACAGAACATCACTGACCTACAGAACATCACTGACCTACAGAACATCACTGAACTACAGAACATCACTGAACTACAGAACATCACTGACCTACAGAACATCACTGACCTACAGAACATCACTGAACTACAGAACATCACTGAACTACAGAACATCACTGACCTACAGAACATCACTGACCTACAGAACATCACTGAACTACAGAACATCACTGACCTACAGAACATCACTGAACTACAGAACATCACTGACTACAGAACATCACTGAACTACAGAACATCACTGACTACAGAACATCACTGAACTACAGAACATCACTGAACTACAGAATATCACTGACTACAGAACATCACTGAACTACAGAACATCACTGACCTACAGAACATCACTGAACTACAGAATATCACTGACCTACAGAACATCACTGAACTACAGAACATCACTGACCTACAGAACATCACTGACCTACAGAACATCACTGACCTACAGAACATCACTGACCTACAGAACCTCACTGAACTACAGAACATCACTGAACTACAGAACATCACTGACCTACAGAACATCACTGAACTACAGAACATCACTGACCTACAGAACATCACTGACTTACAGAACATCACTGAACTACAGAACATCACTGACCGACAGAACATCACTGAACTACAGAACATCACTGACCGACAGAACATCACTGAACTACAGAACATCACTGACCTACAGAACCTCACTGAACTACAGAATATCACTGACTTACAGAACATCACTGAACTACAGAATATCACTGACCTACAGAACCTCACTGAACTACAGAATATCACTGACTACAGAACATCACTGACTACAGAACATCACTGACCTACAGAACATCACTGAACTACAGAACATCACTGACCTACAGAACATCACTGAACTACAGAATATCACTGACTACAGAACATCACTGACCTACAGAACATCACTGAACTACAGAATATCACTGACCTACAGAACATCACTGAACTACAGAATATCACTGACCTACAGAACCTCACTGACTACAGAACCTCACTGAACTACAGAATATCACTGACTTACAGAACCTCACTGAACTACAGAATATCACTGACCTACAGAACCTCACTGAACTACAGAATATCACTGACTTACAGAACATCACTGACCTACAGAACATCACTGACCTACAGAACATCACTGACCTACAGAACATCACTGACCTACAGAACCTCACTGACCTACAGAACATCACTGACCTACAGAACATCACTGACCTACAGAACATCACTGACCTACAGAATATCACTGACCTACAGAACATCACTGACTTACAGAACATCACTGACCTACAGAACATCACTGACCTACAGAACATCACTGACCTACAGAACATCACTGACCTACAGAACCTCACTGACCTACAGAATATCACTGACTTACAGAACATCACTGAACTACAGAATATCACTGACCTACAGAACCTCACTGACCTACAGAACATCACTGACCTACAGAACATCACTGACCTACAGAACATCACTGAACTACAGAATATCACTGACCTACAGAACCTCACTGACCTACAGAACATCACTGACCTACAGAACATCACTGACCTACAGAACATCACTGAACTACAGAACATCACTGACCTACAGAACATCACTGACCTACAGAACATCACTGACCTACAGAACCTCACTGACCTACAGAACATCACTGACCTACAGAACCTCACTGACCTACAGAACCTCACTGACCTACAGAACCTCACTGACCTACAGAACATCACTGACCTACAGAACATCACTGACCTACAGAACATCACTGACCTACAGAACATCACTGACCTACAGAACCTCACTGACCTACAGAACCTCACTGACCTACAGAACCTCACTGACCTACAGAACCTCACTGACCTACAGAACATCACTGACCTACAGAACATCACTGACCTACAGAACATCACTGACCTACAGAACCTCACTGACCTACAGAACATCACTGACCTACAGAACATCACTGACCTACAGAACATCACTGACCTACAGAACATCACTGACCTACAGAACATCACTGACCTACAGAACATCACTGACCTACAGAACATCACTGACCTACAGAACATCACTGACCTACAGAACCTCACTGACCTACAGAACATCACTGACCTACAGAACCTCACTGACCTACAGAACATCACTGACCTACAGAACCTCACTGACCTACAGAACATCACTGACCTACAGAACATCACTGACCTACAGAACATCACTGACCTACAGAACATCACTGACCTACAGAACATCACTGACCTACAGAACATCACTGACCTACAGAACATCACTGACCTACAGAACCTCACTGACCTACAGAACATCACTGACCTACAGAACATCACTGACCTACAGAACATCACTGACCTACAGAACATCACTGACCTACAGAACCTCACTGACCTACAGAACATCACTGACCTACAGAACCTCACTGACCTACAGAACATCACTGACCTACAGAACTTCACTGACCTACAGAACATCACTGACCTACAGAACCTCACTGACCTACAGAACATCACTGACCTACAGAACATCACTGACCTACAGAACATCACTGACCTACAGAACATCACTGACCTACAGAACATCACTGACCTACAGAACATCACTGACCTACAGAACATCACTGACCTACAGAACATCACTGACCTACAGAACATCACTGACCTACAGAACATCACTGACCTACAGAACATCACTGACCTACAGAACATCACTGACCTACAGAACATCACTGACCTACAGAACATCACTGACCTACAGAACATCACTGACCTACAGAACATCACTGACCTACAGAACATCACTGACCTACAGAACATCACTGACCTACAGAACCTCACTGACCTACAGAACATCACTGACCTACAGAACATCACTGACCTACAGAACATCACTGACCTACAGAACATCACTGACCTACAGAACATCACTGACCTACAGAACATCACTGACCTACAGAACATCACTGACCTACAGAACATCACTGACCTACAGAACATCACTGACCTACAGAACATCACTGACCTACAGAACATCACTGACCTACAGAACATCACTGACCTACAGAACATCACTGACCTACAGAACATCACTGACCTACAGAACATCACTGACCTACAGAACATCACTGACCTACAGAACATCACTGACCTACAGAACATCACTGACCTACAGAACATCACTGACCTACAGAACATCACTGACCTACAGAACATCACTGACCTACAGAACATCACTGACCTACAGAACATCACTGACCTACAGAACATCACTGACCTACAGAACATCACTGACCTACAGAACATCACTGACCTACAGAACATCACTGACCTACAGAACATCACTGACCTACAGAACATCACTGACCTACAGAACATCACTGACCTACAGAACATCACTGACCTACAGAACATCACTGACCTACAGAACATCACTGACCTACAGAACATCACTGACCTACAGAACATCACTGACCTACAGAACATCACTGACCTACAGAACATCACTGACCTACAGAACATCACTGACCTACAGAACATCACTGACCTACAGAACATCACTGACCTACAGAACATCACTGACCTACAGAACATCACTGACCTACAGAACATCACTGACCTACAGAACATCACTGACCTACAGAACATCACTGACCTACAGAACATCACTGACCTACAGAACATCACTGACCTACAGAACATCACTGACCTACAGAACATCACTGACCTACAGAACATCACTGACCTACAGAACATCACTGACCTACAGAACATCACTGACCTACAGAACATCACTGACCTACAGAACATCACTGACCTACAGAACATCACTGACCTACAGAACATCACTGACCTACAGAACATCACTGACCTACAGAACATCACTGACCTACAGAACATCACTGACCTACAGAACATCACTGACCTACAGAACATCACTGACCTACAGAACATCACTGACCTACAGAACATCACTGACCTACAGAACATCACTGACCTACAGAACATCACTGACCTACAGAACATCACTGAACTACAGAACATCACTGACCTACAGAACATCACTGACCTACAGAACATCACTGAACTACAGAACATCACTGACCTACAGAACATCACTGACCTACAGAACATCACTGACCTACAGAACATCACTGACCTACAGAACATCACTGACCTACAGAACATCACTGACCTACAGAACATCACTGACCTACAGAACATCACTGACCTACAGAACATCACTGACCTACAGAACATCACTGAACTACAGAACATCACTGACCTACAGAACATCACTGACCTACAGAACATCACTGACCTACAGAACATCACTGACCTACAGAACATCACTGACCTACAGAACATCACTGACCTACAGAACATCACTGACCTACAGAACATCACTGACCTACAGAACATCACTGACCTACAGAACATCACTGACCTACAGAACATCACTGACCTACAGAACATCACTGACCTACAGAACATCACTGACCTACAGAACATCACTGACCTACAGAACATCACTGACCTACAGAACATCACTGACCTACAGAACATCACTGACCTACAGAACATCACTGACCTACAGAACATCACTGACCTACAGAACATCACTGACCTACAGAACATCACTGACCTACAGAACATCACTGACCTACAGAACCTCACTGACCTACAGAACCTCACTGACCTACAGAACTTCACTGACCTACAGAACATCACTGACCTACAGAACATCACTGACCTACAGAACATCACTGACCTACAGAACATCACTGACCTACAGAACATCACTGACCTACAGAACCTCACTGACCTACAGAACATCACTGACCTACAGAACATCACTGACCTACAGAACATCACTGACCTACAGAACATCACTGACCTACAGAACATCACTGACCTACAGAACATCACTGACCTACAGAACATCACTGACCTACAGAACCTCACTGACCTACAGAACCTCACTGACCTACAGAACATCACTGACCTACAGAACATCACTGACCTACAGAACATCACTGACCTACAGAACATCACTGACCTACAGAACATCACTGACCTACAGAACATCACTGACCTACAGAACACTGACCTACAGAACATCACTGACCTACAGAACATCACTGACCTACAGAACATCACTGACCTACAGAACATCACTGACCTACAGAACATCACTGACCTACAGAACATCACTGACCTACAGAACATCACTGACCTACAGAACATCACTGACCTACAGAACATCACTGACCTACAGAACATCACTGACCTACAGAACATCACTGACCTACAGAACATCACTGACCTACAGAACCTCACTGACCTACAGAACATCACTGACCTACAGAACATCACTGACCTACAGAACTTCACTGACCTACAGAACATCACTGACCTACAGAACATCACTGACCTACAGAACTTCACTGACCTACAGAACATCACTGACCTACAGAACATCACTGACCTACAGAACATCACTGACCTACAGAACTTCACTGACCTACAGAACATCACTGACCTACAGAACATCACTGACCTACAGAACTCACTGACCTACAGAACATCACTGACCTACAGAACATCACTGACCTACAGAACATCACTGACCTACAGAACTTCACTGACCTACAGAACATCACTGACCTACAGAACATCACTGACCTACAGAACATCACTGACCTACAGAACTCACTGACCTACAGAACATCACTGACCTACAGAACATCACTGACCTACAGAACATCACTGCCACTGACCTACAGAACTTCACTGACCTACAGAACTCACTGACCTACAGAACTCACTGACCTACAGAACATCACTGACCTACAGAACCTCACTGACCTACAGAACATCACTGACCTACAGAACATCACTGACCTACAGAACATCACTGACCTACAGAACTTCACTGACCTACAGAACATCACTGACCTACAGAACATCACTGACCTACAGAACTTCACTGACCTACAGAACATCACTGACCTACAGAACCTCACTGACCTACAGAACATCACTGACCTACAGAACTTCACTGACCTACAGAACATCACTGACCTACAGAACCTCACTGACCTACAGAACCTCACTGACCTACAGAACCTCACTGACCTACAGAACATCACTGACCTACAGAACTCACTGACCTACAGAACCTCACTGACCTACAGAACATCACTGACCTACAGAACATCACTGACCTACAGAACATCACTGACCTACAGAACCTCACTGACCTACAGAACATCACTGACCTACAGAACATCACTGACCTACAGAACATCACTGACCTACAGAACCTCACTGACCTACAGAACATCACTGACCTACAGAACATCACTGACCTACAGAACATCACTGACCTACAGAACATCACTGACCTACAGAACATCACTGACCTACAGAACCTCACTGACCTACAGAACATCACTGACCTACAGAACATCACTGACCTACAGAACATCACTGACCTACAGAACATCACTGACCTACAGAACATCACTGACCTACAGAACATCACTGACCTACAGAACATCACTGACCTACAGAACATCACTGACCTACAGAACATCACTGACCTACAGAACATCACTGACCTACAGAACATCACTGACCTACAGAACATCACTGACCTACAGAACATCACTGACCTACAGAACATCACTGACCTACAGAACATCACTGACCTACAGAACTCACTGACCTACAGAACATCACTGACCTACAGAACCTCACTGACCTACAGAACATCACTGACCTACAGAACCTCACTGACCTACAGAACATCACTGACCTACAGAACTCACTGACCTACAGAACATCACTGACCTACAGAACCTCACTGACCTACAGAACATCACTGACCTACAGAACATCACTGACCTACAGAACATCACTGACCTACAGAACCTCACTGACCTACAGAACCTCACTGACCTACAGAACATCACTGACCTACAGAACCTCACTGACCTACAGAACATCACTGACCTACAGAACATCACTGACCTACAGAACATCACTGACCTACAGAACATCACTGACCTACAGAACATCACTGACCTACAGAACATCACTGACCTACAGAACATCACTGACCTACAGAACATCACTGACCTACAGAACATCACTGACCTACAGAACATCACTGACCTACAGAACATCACTGAACTACAGAACATCACTGACCTACAGAACATCACTGACCTACAGAACATCACTGACCTACAGAACATCACTGACCTACAGAACATCACTGACCTACAGAACATCACTGACCTACAGAACATCACTGACCTACAGAACATCACTGACCTACAGAACATCACTGACCTACAGAACATCACTGACCTACAGAACATCACTGACCTACAGAACATCACTGACCTACAGAACATCACTGACCTACAGAACATCACTGACCTACAGAACATCACTGACCTACAGAACATCACTGACCTACAGAACATCACTGACCTACAGAACCTCACTGACCTACAGAACATCACTGACCTACAGAACATCACTGACCTACAGAACATCACTGACCTACAGAACATCACTGACCTACAGAACATCACTGACCTACAGAACATCACTGACCTACAGAACATCACTGACCTACAGAACATCACTGACCTACAGAACATCACTGACCTACAGAACATCACTGACCTACAGAACATCACTGACCTACAGAACATCACTGACCTACAGAACATCACTGACCTACAGAACATCACTGAACTACAGAACATCACTGACCTACAGAACATCACTGACCTACAGAACATCACTGAACTACAGAACATCACTGACCTACAGAACCTCACTGACCTACAGAACATCACTGAACTACAGAACATCACTGACCTACAGAACATCACTGACCTACAGAACATCACTGACCTACAGAACATCACTGACCTACAGAACATCACTGACCTACAGAACATCACTGACCTACAGAACATCACTGACCTACAGAACATCACTGACCTACAGAACATCACTGACCTACAGAACCTCACTGACCTACAGAACCTCACTGACCTACAGAACCTCACTGACCTACAGAACATCCTGACCTACAGAACATCACTGACCTACAGAACCTCACTGACCTACAGAACCTCACTGACCTACAGAACCTCACTGACCTACAGAACATCACTGACCTACAGAACCTCACTGACCTACAGAACTCACTGACCTACAGAACCTCACTGACCTACAGAACATCACTGACCTACAGAACCTCACTGACCTACAGAACCTCACTGACCTACAGAACATCACTGACCTACAGAACATCACTGACCTACAGAACATCACTGACCTACAGAACATCACTGACCTACAGAACATCACTGACCTACAGAACCTCACTGACCTACAGAACATCACTGACCTACAGAACATCACTGACCTACAGAACATCACTGACCTACAGAACATCACTGACCTACAGAACATCACTGACCTACAGAACATCACTGACCTACAGAACATCACTGACCTACAGAACATCACTGACCTACAGAACATCACTGACCTACAGAACATCACTGACCTACAGAACATCACTGACCTACAGAACATCACTGACCTACAGAACATCACTGACCTACAGAACATCACTGACCTACAGAACATCACTGACCTACAGAACATCACTGACCTACAGAACATCACTGACCTACAGAACATCACTGACCTACAGAACATCACTGACCTACAGAACATCACTGACCTACAGAACATCACTGACCTACAGAACCTCACTGACCTACAGAACCTCACTGACCTACAGAACATCACTGACCTACAGAACATCACTGACCTACAGAACATCACTGACCTACAGAACATCACTGACCTACAGAACATCACTGACCTACAGAACATCACTGACCTACAGAACATCACTGACCTACAGAACATCACTGACCTACAGAACATCACTGACCTACAGAACATCACTGACCTACAGAACATCACTGACCTACAGAACATCACTGACCTACAGAACATCACTGACCTACAGAACATCACTGACCTACAGAACATCACTGACCTACAGAACATCACTGACCTACAGAACATCACTGACCTACAGAACATCACTGAACTACAGAACATCACTGACCTACAGAACCTCACTGACCTACAGAACATCACTGACCTACAGAACATCACTGACCTACAGAACATCACTGACCTACAGAACATCACTGACCTACAGAACATCACTGACCTACAGAACATCACTGACCTACAGAACATCACTGACCTACAGAACATCACTGACCTACAGAACATCACTGACCTACAGAACATCACTGACCTACAGAACATCACTGACCTACAGAACATCACTGACCTACAGAACATCACTGACCTACAGAACATCACTGACCTACAGAACATCACTGACCTACAGAACATCACTGACCTACAGAACATCACTGACCTACAGAACATCACTGACCTACAGAACATCACTGACCTACAGAACATCACTGACCTACAGAACATCACTGACCTACAGAACATCACTGACCTACAGAACATCACTGACCTACAGAACATCACTGACCTACAGAACATCACTGACCTACAGAACATCACTGACCTACAGAACATCACTGACCTACAGAACATCACTGACCTACAGAACATCACTGACCTACAGAACATCACTGACCTACAGAACATCACTGACCTACAGAACATCACTGACCTACAGAACATCACTGACCTACAGAACATCACTGACCTACAGAACATCACTGACCTACAGAACATCACTGACCTACAGAACATCACTGACCTACAGAACATCACTGACCTACAGAACATCACTGACCTACAGAACATCACTGACCTACAGAACATCACTGACCTACAGAACATCACTGACCTACAGAACATCACTGACCTACAGAACATCACTGACCTACAGAACATCACTGACCTACAGAACATCACTGACCTACAGAACATCACTGACCTACAGAACATCACTGACCTACAGAACATCACTGACCTACAGAACATCACTGACCTACAGAACATCACTGACCTACAGAACATCACTGACCTACAGAACATCACTGACCTACAGAACATCACTGACCTACAGAACATCACTGACCTACAGAACATCACTGACCTACAGAACATCACTGACCTACAGAACATCACTGACCTACAGAACATCACTGACCTACAGAACATCACTGACCTACAGAACATCACTGACCTACAGAACATCACTGACCTACAGAACATCACTGACCTACAGAACATCACTGACCTACAGAACATCACTGACCTACAGAACATCACTGACCTACAGAACATCACTGACCTACAGAACATCACTGACCTACAGAACATCACTGACCTACAGAACATCACTGACCTACAGAACATCACTGACCTACAGAACATCACTGACCTACAGAACATCACTGACCTACAGAACATCACTGACCTACAGAACATCACTGACCTACAGAACATCACTGACCTACAGAACATCACTGACCTACAGAACATCACTGACCTACAGAACATCACTGACCTACAGAACATCACTGACCTACAGAACATCACTGACCTACAGAACATCACTGACCTACAGAACCTCACTGACCTACAGAACATCACTGACCTACAGAACATCACTGACCTACAGAACATCACTGACCTACAGAACCTCACTGACCTACAGAACCTCACTGACCTACAGAACATCACTGACCTACAGAACATCACTGACCTACAGAACATCACTGACCTACAGAACATCACTGACCTACAGAACCTCACTGACCTACAGAACATCACTGACCTACAGAACCTCACTGACCTACAGAACCTCACTGACCTACAGAACCTCACTGACCTACAGAACCTCACTGACCTACAGAACCTCACTGACCTACAGAACCTCACTGACCTACAGAACATCACTGACCTACAGAACATCACTGACCTACAGAACCTCACTGACCTACAGAACATCACTGACCTACAGAACCTCACTGACCTACAGAACCTCACTGACCTACAGAACCTCACTGACCTACAGAACCTCACTGACCTACAGAACCTCACTGACCTACAGAACCTCACTGACCTACAGAACCTCACTGACCTACAGAACCTCACTGACCTACAGAACATCACTGACCTACAGAACTCACTGACCTACAGAACATCACTGACCTACAGAACCTCACTGACCTACAGAACCTCACTGACCTACAGAACCTCACTGACCTACAGACCTCACTGACCTACAGAACATCACTGACCTACAGAACCTCACTGACCTACAGAACCTCACTGACCTACAGAACCTCACTGACCTACAGAACCTCACTGACCTACAGAACCTCACTGACCTACAGAACATCACTGACCTACAGAACCTCACTGACCTACAGAACCTCACTGACCTACAGAACCTCACTGACCTACAGAACATCACTGACCTACAGAACCTCACTGACCTACAGAACATCACTGACCTACAGAACATCACTGACCTACAGAACATCACTGACCTACAGAACCTCACTGACCTACAGAACATCACTGACCTACAGAACATCACTGACCTACAGAACATCACTGACCTACAGAACTCACTGACCTACAGAACATCACTGACCTACAGAACATCACTGACCTACAGAACATCACTGACCTACAGAACATCACTGACCTACAGAACATCACTGACCTACAGAACATCACTGACCTACAGAACATCACTGACCTACAGAACATCACTGACCTACAGAACATCACTGACCTACAGAACATCACTGACCTACAGAACATCACTGACCTACAGAACATCACTGACCTACAGAACATCACTGACCTACAGAACATCACTGACCTACAGAACCTCACTGACCTACAGAACCTCACTGACCTACAGAACTCACTGACCTACAGAACCTCACTGACCTACAGAACCTCACTGACCTACAGAACCTCACTGACCTACAGAACATCACTGACCTACAGAACATCACTGACCTACAGAACCTCACTGACCTACAGAACCTCACTGACCTACAGAACATCACTGACCTACAGAACCTCACTGACCTACAGAACATCACTGACCTACAGAACATCACTGACCTACAGAACATCACTGACCTACAGAACATCACTGACCTACAGAACATCACTGACCTACAGAACATCACTGACCTACAGAACATCACTGACCTACAGAACATCACTGACCTACAGAACATCACTGACCTACAGAACATCATTGACCTACAGAACATCACTGACCTACAGAACATCACTGACTCAGTGATGTTCTGTAGGTCAGTGATGTTCTGTAGGTCAATGATGTTCTGTAGGTTAGTGAGGTTCTGTAGGTCAGTGAGGTTCTGTAGAACCTCACTGACCTACAGAACATCACTGACCTACACAAGATGAGGCAGTGAACAAGGCCAGGCTGATTCTGGCAGATCCTGATCACCACTCCATGGTGAGTTCAGGTGTCTTCCATCTGGACGCAGGTGTCTGCTGCACAGATGTTTGACGAACAGACTGAAAAACTCATTCATCCCTGTAGAGACCAGGCTTCTCAACGAACACTGATGATTTATGTACAGTTAACGTCTTAACGTCTTGTCTAGTACAGATGTTTTGTGAGTCTACTGGCTGTGAAACAAATGGCCTCTTGGGGAAAATAAAGATACTTGAACTTGAAACTGTGACTCTGCGTTCGCAGCAATAAATAAAAAGCTCACATCACGGCTGATCGTCAAATAAATAGGTCAGTTATCCATCTGATGACGCCTTTGTGTTGAGGTTTAGGTGGCTCACTGATCCAGTTTTCACACCAGGTGACAGAGTTTTACCTCTCAGAGCATCCATCACTCAGACGTTACGTTGCTTTGTTGCCTTTGAGTCCGCGTTATCAATGAGGCATGAAATTAATTTTAAAATAAGATTTCTTAGTGAATTACAGAGCACACGAAGCGTCGCTGTCAAAACGTATCGCTCGGTTGCAACATCAGTTATTATCTTTATTACCAAATTTAATTTGGCTGAATCAAGTATTGTGTGTTGGTCCGTCTCTGAAACAGTCCCAGTTATTATCGTTCGTCTCTGGGAAACTTTATTTCCCAACTTTGACGTCAAATCTGCAAATAAGTAACCAACGGTTCCTATAGCAACGAATAAAAAGATTCAATGTTGGGTTCTGAACATTTGCACATAAATTACGTACTCTCCGTCTGATTAAACCCACTTTTAAAGCAAAAAACTGTTGGAATAAAAAGGAGGCGGGGTGAAACCCAATCCGAGGGGCTTGTTGTGAGTCTGATGAATATTTCATTGTTGTCCTCGTCAGACGACACCAGTCGGGCCAGAATCGCCTTGAGAAAGTGACTTTACAAATTAAAAACAACCTCCGTGTGTCCATATATACATAAAAGTGTGTGTGACTTTAATCCCCGCTGCTGCTGCTCCAACAACGCCACAACCTAATCTCAGATTAGGCCAATCTCACCCTGCTCAATCCTCCAAACACACGACAAAGAGCGGGCCGTCGTCCAACGCACGACGCCAGAATATACAGGAAAAAATGAACGCATTCACACAAAGTGATGCTCGTTGCTTTTAAACACGATTATCCTGGGAGACGCAACATCCCCCACTTAAACCCAAACACAAGATAACACACACACACACACATTTCTTTCTATGAAGTAAATAATTTGACGACGTTACCGACAGGCTGGACAGATGCTGTGTTTGTGCGAGAGAAAGAAAAAGACAATGAACATTCCTGGCATGACTCGCATAACTTGCTGTGTGCGTGTGTGTGTCCCACTCACTGTATTTATGCATCACTTTTCTTGTCCTCGACCGTTTTTTGACTCTTTTCTTTATTCTTTGATTTACACCTTAAACGTTGTTCAATGCTGCAACACTTTGCTGCATCTGTGTGTTTGTTTTGTGTGTATTTTAAAGTGCTTTATTAATAAACTATTGGTGCTCAAAGTACTTTTCCATAATGTCACATTCACACACTGAAATGTGCAGATAGGAAGCAACTTGGTGGTCAGCGTCTTGCTCAAGGACACTTGGGTGCACGGCAAAGGAGCACCAACTCTCCTGAAGTTCAAGCAAGAACTTCAGCCACGTTAATGCCTAAAGAGTCGGAGCCCTCACTAAAAACAACAAGCATCACATGGCTTTTATAAAAACACCATTTTCCATCCACCTCGGGTTCAGAAGTTGGAACTCACTTGGTCTTTTCTGCTGGTTTTAATATTTATATATTAAACATCAGCATGGAACATGCGGGAAGTTTCTTACAAACAGAAGAAACAGAACCAACCCAAAGTTGTCAGGACATTAAACCACTCAGATAAATGGATGAAGTTTGTTTTTCCCCGCTCGGGTCCAGACACAGCTGGAAGTTCAATTCTAGACCGTTTTCTTTACGCGTTCTTACATCACAAAGCTGAACCTGGATCAGTACTTTTCCTCACTCGCTCTCGTGCAAGACGGACTCCTTTCTTCCCTCTCCCGTCCTCCTGCTTTTCTGCTCTCTGTGTATCGGAGCTCCTGTTACACATCTTCCAAAACGAAAAACTACTGCCATGGATCTGGTCAGCTGGACTTTCAACTAGGGATGCACCAATACACATTTAACTTCAGATCCAATCCCGATACTTAAATCTGGATATCGGCCGATACCGATCCAGTTCCGATATCATCATCTTCATTGATTTTAGATGAGGCTGTAATAATTTCCTCTCAAGTACAATGTGTACAAATATATGCATGAATGGCCAAAAAGGCAACTTGAGGTAAGTTTTATTAATGTTGGATAAGTTTCAAAGTTACAATTAAATTCTGCTAACACAAAATGTGTTTTATTTTTATTCCTAGCTTTAAAGTGGATATTAAAGTGATTAATTTAAGTGATTGTTTGTTTAAGTTATTTTATATATTCTTTTAAATAAGGGGGTGATATAAGAAGTTTTTTTTTTCTGCACTTTTTTCATTCAGTGTTTTCTTTTTGATGAATTTGTTTTATTTCGTCTCTTTTAAATGAATGAATAAATTATTAAAATAAAATATTAAATAGTTTTACATCTGCATGGGCGTAGCCAGGATTTCATGAGGGGCGGTACGTTTAAAGGAAAAGTGGACCTGAAAAGAGCAACACACCTCAGTGGTTCACTGGAAGCACGTCAGGTTGCCACTCCAAACTTTATCTCGACTTGGGTTCGATCCTCACTTGGTTGAACTTATTTTACGTTTGTCTTTTATTGGATAAAAAAAAAGGAGTTTGTGTTAACCACAGGCATACTATGGTGTTAACCGGTTCGACATTAGCGGCGTCTCCATACCTTCTCTTTCCACATCTCTTAACACAGAACTTGTGTTGGGCGGGAGTTGTAGGCGGGACTTCATAGGCAAAGTGGGCGGTTCGTTTGAACCCAACAAACCCCCCCTGGCTACGCGCATGTACATCTGCTAAGTTCATTGCATAAACCAACACAAACATGTTCCTGTTTTTAGTATTTTATTTCGCTTTATAATGTAGCCGTTTATGTATCTTTTTTTTTTTACAAACAATTTTCTTGTAATTTTCTATTCATATGCTTTTTCATGATCGTTTACTGTTGTACTGATTCTCCTGGCGGGTTAACTATATCTTGGCTGCAAGTATCAAGCTGCAAAATCCTTTGTTTTCTACAACTGATAGCAGTTGGTCATTAATTACGATGGAAGTTTAGCAACTTCTCGGTAAACATTCGAGCTCCGGGGCTCCGGGCCGGTGTGTTTTTCTTGTTCAATCCGGGGTGGGCGCTCCGATTTCTGTCAGCCGCTCTCAGCCTGTCCCTCCTCCGAGACGGGGACGCCGCTGACCGGGTCGGGCTGTCTGTTTCAGTTCAGCAAGAGTAACATCTAGCTGAAGCCCTGGAGCTCGAATGTCCAACGTAAAACTAACTTTACCGCGGTTTGATGTGACGCTATGGCTCTGCAGACATTGCACGTTGCTGTCTTGTGGGGTTTAGTGTAAAATACTTTCACACAGCGGACATGTTACAATGAAAAGTAGGTTAGCCGTTAGCCACAGTGCTACTGCACATTGTAGCCATCTGCAAACTATGAAATGGATTTCATGAATGTGAGGTGGGTCTTATTACGCTAGGTTCATGAGACACGCCTCCGTTCAGGAAATCCTTCCATAGTTTGAAGCCAACGTGCATCATGGATTGGAAATATTGGCAGGTTGGACCGGGAAAAAAATCAGATATGTAAATTATGCAGTATCGGATGCCGATACCGGATCGGCCCCATCCCTACTTTCAACGCAATCGATAAAATCTTTTCAACAAAGCGACAGGGTCCTGGAGAACCCTCATGCCCCGCTAAGACTCACACAGCAGGATACGTCATGGATCTGTGAGGAGTTTGGAAGCTGATGTGTCTTTCCATTCCATCTCAGAAGGACGCCGAAGATGTTTATATAGTAATTGGAATCATGATAGCAGGGTTTCTGCTTTTTGGCACCAGCGGATTCCTACGTTATCGGCGACAGCAGTTTCAGCCATGGCAAAACTGCTGAGTCAGTGTGAAGGTCTGGTTCATGCTTCGAGTACTCAAAATCAGCTGATTTATGAGATAAAACATAGGATGGAAGCGATTTGTGAGAATTGCAAGCCACCTGTGACTTCTGGAACTTGTCAGCATGTTGGAGACAACCTTGGAGGGGGCTCATAAGCATGGACCAGTGGAATGCCCACAAATCTGGCCATTTTGGATCGTAACTACCAGCAGAACTCAAGGCTGATGAGAAATAACAGTCTGCCTGAAAAAGTGGCTTATCTGAATCTGACTCCCCTGTTTGTCCTCGAAGCCGGCTGACTTATCAAATTTCTCCTGGGATATGTGTAAACTACGGTAAAGCTCTGTCTATCGCAACACCC
>JBBPBX010011910.1:38955-55028 GCA_038048925.1 Garcialebias charrua | reverse complement strand
TGAGGCTCCGTGATCAAGCTCCTACAGAGGAAACTGAGAAGCTTCTCAAAAGGCTGCTGCTTTTTTAAAGGCAGAAAATATGAGCATGTGAACAAACCCCACAGAAAGAGGGTTTTAACCCTCCTGCTGCCCTTGGGTCAAAATGACCTTGTGTTTATGAATCTTCATCGTTTCTATCCAACGGTAAACGTGAACGTTTCCTGACCGAAAAATTGCCAGAGACTCCAGTTTCATTAAATCTGAGAAAGGAACGAGCAGCAGGAAGAAAATCAGACTGAATGGTTCAGAACAGCACACAGCTGACCTCGGATCAGCTCTGACCTGGGATCAGCTCTGACCTCGGATCCGCTCTGACCTCGGATCAGGTCCGACCTCGGATCAGCTCTGACCTGGGATCAGCTCTGACCACGGATCAGCTCTGACCACGGATCCACTCTGACCTGGGATAAGCTCTGACCTCGGATCCGCTCTGACCTCGGATCAGGTCCGACCTCGGATCAGCTCTGACCTGGGATCAGCTCTGACCACGGATCAGCTCTGACCACGGATCCACTCTGACCTGGGATCAGCTCTGACCTCGGATCAGGTCCGACCTGGGATCAGCTCTGACCTCGGATCCGCTCTGACCTCGGATCAGCTCTGACCTCGGATCCGCTCTGACCTGGGATCAGCTCTGACCACGGATCAGCTCTGACCACGGATCAGCTCTGACCTCGGATCAGCTCTGACCTCGGATCCGCTCTGACCTGGGATCCGCTCTGACCTCATATCTGCCATATTAGAATCACAATAATTGGGGAGAAGTGAGCGCACCTGTTCTGACTGGTCAGAAAGTGATGGAAGGATTTCATTCCAACAAACAGAAGTATTTATTTTTTATTTTTACTTTGCTGTCTCTATACCTGGAGTGAAACCTCCAGAGGGGAGGCATCCTAATCAGATGTCAGAACCTCCTCAGGTGACTCCTGATGGAGGTGTAGTGGCTCCTCCTCTCTAAGGCTGAGCCCGGCCACCCTGCAGAGGAATATCATTTCAGCCTCTCGGATCCAGGATCAGTTTTTTCAGTCTTAACCTAAACCTCATGACCATATGTGAGGGTTGAAACATAGACGGCCCAAAAAAAATTCAGATTTTTATTTTTAGCTTAGCTCCTTCACCACAGCAGACTGAGGCAACATCCACATTACTGCAGACGAGGCCCTGATCCATCGGTTGTAGTTCCTCTTATCCTACTCAGGAACAAGACTCCCAGATCTCCTCCACTTAAGACAAAGAGTGTTTTTTTTCTGGTTGACTTCAGTCATGTGATGTTGGAATGAAATTCTTCAGCTCCTGCAGTCAGTAGGATAATCTGCCCAGCAACAGAAGTCGCATGATCCCATATAAACTTTTTTTTTTTTTTTACTTTCAGGAAGTTTGAACATGAAGGAAAAAAGTGAATTCAGACTTGAGCTACAAGCACGTTTCATCTAAATACTTTACAGCTACGTTAAACTGGCGTCAGTGTTGAACAAAATCCATCTTTAGTGCAATTAGTCGGCATGTTGCATCATCAGCTGATCGCATGGGTCCGGTTCTCAGCCTCCAGGATCTGTTCTCCTATCAGGTCCCCTCCATTCACTGAAAGCTGCTCCTCTGTCCAAGTGAAGGAGGTGCACCATGTCCAACATGGAGAAACGCATCAGCAGCTCCACGTTAGGACCGATTCCCCAGATGTTGGTCTGAGTTCATCTGAAGTTTGTGGGCTTGGAACTGATTGGTTAATGAAGTGTTCCTCTCAGTGAGTCAACCAATCAGCTGGTTTTCATAACGACGTGACGACGGGAGCGCGTCGGTCGGAGATGAACGTATTTCTGAAAGAGATTTCAGGACGTTAGGAGACACTTTAACTTCAGAAACAATATAGAAATCTCTACACAGCTCTGGGGGGCGGGGCTCGGGTTCAGCTCTGGAAACCTGCAGGGCGACACTGTGCACCCGAAGAGAAGCGGCGGCGTCTTCGTCATGCTGTGGGAGGAGCTGACGTGAGGTTGATCTCAGTTTGACCTTTGAACCTGAAGGAGTCCTCGGAGTCTGACGTGTTGAACTGAAGCAGGAAGACGTTGATGTTGTTGTTCTGGTCACATGATGCACGTCGTCTTATTGCTGACCGTGTGAACTCAACCGTCACCGCAGCAGGAAGCTTCACCCACACTTCTCTGGATCTGACCTCAAGCAGGAAGTTGGATCCACTGATGGAGGTGGTGCGACTGACCGAGCCTGTGACCATCTCCTTGCAACTGAAGTCCAACAGCCAATCAGATCGGTGCTGCAGTAGCGCCTTTGTTGTTGCTCTCTGACATCACCGTCAGCAGTGGAGCTGTAAGGCTCTGCTCCACCTGTCCATAGGCCCCGCCCCCACGACACGGGAGTCCAGGTGAGGAGGGGCTCCGCTTCCAGAACAGAACGGTTAAGAAAAGGCGCCCGAGCGCCGTTAGAAACTGAGCGATGGGCGATGAGTTCGGTGAGTTTTATAAAAAAGGACGTCACTACAAAAAAATGCATCAGCGGGTTTAAAATCTGCAGCGCTTCCGTATAAAGTGCTTCATTACATTGTTACGTTTTTTTTTTACAGTTTCTTATTAAAATATTGTTTTCCCTGGAGTCAAACCATAGTAAACATGTTACACGTTGGTAAAAATAAACTTTTGGAATGTCTCTTTAAGAAGTCCCAGTGGCTGATTTTGGTCAAGCTGAACTCGTCCCCGGAGCCTGAAACAGGAAACAGGACGGTTAGCGGCGGCCCCGAGGCGGGGGCAAAGCATCATGGGTAATGAGAGGAGAGCAGGGTGGTTGGGATTTTAGAACAGAAAAAGAAACGTTTCTTGTAACTCTTTTAGAAGACGGTTTAAGGTTTATTTCACATGATCAAACATCCTACAGAGACCGAGACATTTTGTGTCTCTTTGTATTTTGGTTGACAGTTTAAACACCACAGACTGCAGGGGGGTGTCAGATCCTATCAGCTGGAGGGACGCTCGGCTGTGATTGGTCGACACTCGCCCACTGGAAGCAGGTATGGACTGAAATGTTAACTAAATCAGAAAATAATCTACAGACTATAGTTTGAAATAATTATTAGTTTAGAGAACGGTTGCATTCGGCTAACGACCCAATCACATCCGAGTTTCTCCAGATGATCCAGTCTGGTACCACCTCCAGATCCATTTAACACAGACATGTAGTGAATTACAGCATCTCTCAGCACCACAAATAAAAAAAGTCTTGGCAATGAGAAGTTCCTGAAGCTGATTTTCCACCAAAAGAACACAGAACTTTGAAGCTCCCCGAAAAGGTTCCCGAGGATCTTCTGCACACTCGGGATATTTCTGTTTCTGTTCTGAAATGTTTGGTAGAAATCCTGACAGAACTGTTCTAACATCAGGCTGGTTTTATTACCGATCAGACTTTAATTTAATACATATTCAACCAATCACAGATGTTCAGCACTGACCTCTACGCTCCAAAGAACCAGATAAAAGAACCAAATTCAATCAATCTTTCTTCAATTCTTCTACGCATCAGGACAGAATTAAACTGACCGGGTCTTTCTCAGGTTCTGAACCGATTCTAATCCAACCTCAAGTAAACAAAAACACATCCCACCATGTTTTTGTTTAACAAACAAAAACTTAAAGCAGCGAGAGGAAAACTGGTTCTAGCTTCGTCGCTTCCAAAGGATCTCAAGAGGTTCTGGATCCGTCAGGAGCTGCTGATCAAACTGGTCCATCAGTGGGACCACCTCTGAGTTGGAGCATACAGGTGTAACACAACGCCAAGGTGGAAAGACATCTGCATTGACCTCAGAACAGACACTTGCTGCCCATCAATTGGGGAAGGGTCAAAGGTCATAACTAGGTCAAACTATCTGGAGTCCATTATTCTACAGAGTGAAAGATTATTCACAAGTGGAAAACCTTTAGGACATCTGAAAATCTTCACAGCAGATTCACCCTGAAGGTCAGACCAGGCAATTATAGAAATGGGCTCCATCTAAAGCTCTACAGGCCTCAGTTAGTTGGTTGGCAGGTTAAAGGTCAAAGGTTGTGGCTTCTTCGGTCTAAAAACAACATGGCAGCTCAACTTAGGTTTGGAAAGTTTTATCTGAAGGAACCAAAAGACTTGAGGAACAAAACTAGACCAAAGGACAGATGTTTACCCAGAACGCACTGCAGAAAACGCCAAATCCCAGCTGTCAGCAAGGTGGTGGCGGGCTGATGGTTTGGGCTCCTTGCAGTCATTGAGTGGACCATGAACTCCTCTGTAAGCCAAAGGGTTCTGGAGTCAAATGTGAGTCCATCTAACGTTTGGACCAAACAGAGTCCAACAGGACAATGATCCCAAACACAGCAGCTGATCTACAACGGAGCGGGTCAAAAGGTGCTGCAACGGTCCAGTCAGAGTCCAGAACCTCAACCTGACTGAAATGCTGTGGTGGGACCTTCACAGAGGGGAGCAGAAACCACAAAGCTCCTCCACAGCCATGAGACAAACTGATAAAGGAAGTCAATACTGAGTTACTGATGCTAACAGAGGTTATTGAAGCTGCTGGATCAGGGCTGGAACCAGTTTTCCACCATCTGGTGCAGTTTTTGTTTTACTAAATAATAACTCGATGGAATCTGTTGAGCGTTTCTGTTCACTTGAGGTCAAATCCTTTTAGAGCCTGATAAAGACCAGATCTGCTTATTCATGTCCTAAAACCAAAGAGCTATGGACTTTATTTTTCCGGTTTTCTGGTTCCGGTGGTGGAAACACAGCTTATTTTGGTTCGCAGAGACATAAAAATAAAAATAAAATATATATATAAAACATTTTAATGTTTCTGGTTTTATTTCAAGTTGTAAACTCTCGTCATAATGCTCAAACTGTGCTGATTGTTGATCCAAAACTTCAACCAGTACTGAATCAGAGCAAAGCAGCAGCTCGGTTCTGTCAACGTATCCAACCACTTCTGGTACCAAAACGACTTTAATAAAAATAAAAAAAAAACATGAAACCTTCATCGACATCTGGTTTAAAGTTAAGGCAGCGGTCTGACTCGTACCGAATGGGTCACAGTCTGAGCTGGGAGCTGAGTACTGTACTGCCTGAGACCAACCCGGTCCACCTGAAGGAGACCTCTAGAGCAGAAATCTGCGTGACTCCAACAGAACATTTCTTTGTCTGTGATCTGGTCAGTTCTGCATGATTTTGTTGCATTCCAGAACCAGCTCATAATTTAAAAATTTGTAAACAAATTTTGTGACCAGATGCCGACTACTATCCTGCGTTTGTTTACCCACAAAAGTTTGGATGTGTTGGTTTGTCAGTTCTGTGGAGGAAACTCAGATAAAATGTCAGGTTGAAACTAAACTTATGAGTCCAGATGATGGTTGGTGTTTGAGCTGTGCCTTTATGGCACTCCACCGCCCACCTTCAACCCCAATGGTTATTCTTGACAGCTCTCTTAAGGCTGCTACATACGTTGTGAGATGAAAGATATCTGTTCTCGCTCCCATAGTTGTGCAACGTGCAACATGCACGGGCATTTTATACTGAAAGAGAAACTGCAGGGGAGAAGTCCTAGTAAGCTCCTCCCACTGAACAGAAACAACACAGCAACTGGTCGGCTGAGTGGAAGTTTACTTTCAGTTGATGATGGAGGAGTTGGAGCTAGGCCTGTCACGATAACAAATTTTGCTGGGCCATTAATTGCCTCAGAAATTATTGCGATAAACAATACTATTGTAAATGCGATTTTGGACAGTTAAAACGGATTAAAAAGATAAAAGAGAAAGGGAGGGGTCAATGAAGAGCACCGGGGTTGAGCTTTTTGTCATCCAGTGTCTGAAGTAAAAAGAGAGACACAAAGAAACAATAAAGCCAATAAATGAAAATAAGGTTGATCATTTTCATCATATATTTAATGGATTTATTGTTTATCACATTGTTTATTGAGATTTTCATTAATGAAAAGTGCGTTATAAATTGAATTCATTATTATTATTATTATTATTATTATTATCACGACTGGTCTAGTTGGAGCATGAACATCTGGTATATCTGTTGTTAACCGCTCGTTTTTAAATTAGTCACAAAAACACCTCCGATGTTGCCATCAGATGGTGAGGGACCGTGTCCCTACGCTGTCCGGCTGATCAGCACAGCCACGGTGTCTCTGCGTCGTCTCCTTTAACTTTTATTTGAGTTTCTTTAGACGTTTAGCTGGAAATTACGAAGACGGCTGTATTTTCTAACAGCCTCGGCTAGCTGCTCCTCGACGGAGCAGATGAAGCGTAATGAGAGCGGCGCAGTTCAGTCCCCTCTCTGCATGAACCCACACAAAATCTCTGATCGGCCACACAACAGTTGGCGGCACACCCCTGCTAGAAAAAGTTCTGCTTGAACCTTGTGCACAGAACGAGTTCTCTGTGCTCATGCTGGGAAAAGAAAAATGACGTAATTTTAATCTCGCAACTATGTCTCACCATGTATGAATAAGTCTTTACTGCTTACACTTTTAATGGCAGATTGATTCACTTTTAGATTTCCACCTGAACGTCTTCTTTTAGAGTCAATGCATGTCCAATTACCTACCGTATTTTTTGGACTATAAGGCGCACTTAAAATCTTTACATTTTCTCAAAAATCCACAGTGAGCCTTATACCGTATTTTCCAGCCTATAAGTCGCAGTTTCTTTTACTAATTTTCATGTCCTGCGACTTATGGGGCGAAGCAACATATTTAGGGATTTTTTCCCCATATTTTTAGACCAATTTTTGGCTGAGATATGACAGTTTCCATTCATTCTGACGAAAAAATGGAGCAGTACCACTTTCGGCCGCTAAGGTCCACCGACCATTTCCAGCTCATGTGTCCGACAGAAGCCTCATCTGCTCGGACTCACTCTGTCGCAGCCCGGCCTCCTGCTCTCTGGAGATCTGAACTACTGTTACCTCGGTGTTTGTTAGCAAAATAGCTCATGAACCACAAGACAGATTTTGATGAAACTTACAGAAAGTAATCACTGGATGGACATTTACAACAAGTTATCTTTAGGAGATGTTTGAGCGAAAATTCAATTTATTTATAATTTATCTTCACAGCGCGCGCGACCGTTTAGAAGACCGTCAAAGCAAAACAATTTAAATCCAGCAGATTTGACCATTACGTGCATTTATTAAGGAAAAGTTAAGCTCAGAAACACTTTTACTATAATGTCAGTGAACAAATATATATTTTTAGCTGTTTATCTTGTTAAATTTTAAAGAAATTAAGCGTATCCGCTCGCTGCGCGTGCACGATTCGCAGCACCGACGTAGCGAAACTATTTTTTTTAAAATTCAGCTTATTTGACCGTTACGTGCATTTATTAAAGAAAAGTTCAGCTCAGACACATCTTTGCTATAATTTTCAGCAAACAAATAATTGTTTTTAAGTGTTAAACTTGTTAAAGTCCTACCGTGCACGCTCCTGTGGCCATTTGCGTTGACGCGTAACATACGCGACGCGTCAGCGGTGACTCATAATAGATGCGACGTATACGGAGGTGCGACACGTTTATGGATTTTTCCACTTTATTGGACATAATTGGACTAATGCGACTTATGGGGCGGAAAGTACGGTTATCAGGTGCACCTTACGTATAAATTCTAGTTGTGCTTACTGACCTGGAACAAATTTTATGTGGTTATTGTGAATGAGTTGAATAAAGTTTGACTTATCTGACGGTTTTGTTTCGCTTCATGTTTCTTATAATCCGGTGCGCCTTATAGTCCGAAAAATAAATGGTACACAGCCTACAGCCAGCCTGTTGTAGGTCAGTCATGTGACTCACTCAGTGCAGGTTGATGCAGTCGAGTGTTTCGTTTACAACCACATTTCAGAAACATCGAGAAATTTAAAACGCTACTGATGTAAACTCTTTACAAATCATGTGACAGTTTAATGTTTGATGTGCAATGAGTGCCTTTAAAGTGTTTTCATGCAAGAATTTGAACTTTTAAGTCCTTTTTGGTCTGGAATTCATAAGAAAAACATTTCAAGTCTTCAGCAGTAAAACAAATAACCTTCAGTGAAACATCATCAGTCTCTAAAACCAAACTTATCATTACTTCACTGTCCTTCCTGTTGAGTTTTAACAACCTGGACCAGAGCTACACAGCATTCAAAAACTTGGACCTGAACTAATTGTCATGTCAGAAACTGGTTCAGCTGGATAAATCTATCAGAACCTACTGGTATCAGGTCTCCTTCAGGTGTATGGGACCTGCAGGTGTTCCTTCACCAGTGTCTTTTTGGTGGTCCCACCTGGATCTGACCTGTTCTCTGCCGAGTCCTTCATGGTTTTAAAGCACCACGGTGACAAAATAAGGCAAAACACGGACTCCTCACACACACAGCTGCTCCTTGTAAAAAAATATTCTTCATATAAAAAATATAAAAGTTAAAAATAATAATTTAAAGTCTGTGAGTTTAGTTAAAAAAAAAAAAAAGCAAGCAGCAGGACGATGAAGATGAAGGTGGTGATGAAGGTGATGTTAGCATGCATCAGTCAGTCCAACTTGCAGGTTCATGTTAGCATCCATCAGTTAGCCTGATGTGTTAGCACGTGGCGGTGACGGCGGGTGATTTAGCAGTTGACTTGGCAAAGGGGGCGGGGCTTGGCATGTGCAGCAGGCTGACAACCAGGAAGAGGGTGGAGGTGGGCAGGTAGATGCAGAGGAAGAGGACGACGTCCTCACTGAGGCAGAGGACGAAGTCGCTTGGTTTCATCAGCACCCAGTCCACCAGAACCCCCACCAGCAGGTAGTACACCTGAAACTCCTGGAGCTCCTCCCACTCCTCCCCCTCGCCCCAGGGTGGCCCTGCACCCACCCCCTCTAAGGAAGCTTTCCGCCTGGCCGCGCCCCCTCCAGCACTGCATTCACTCACCATGGGCTTCATTTCCGCCCCCTCCGACGCCGCCTCCTTTACTCGACTCCGCCCACGTCCACCCGTTCGCTCCAACCGCCGGCTGCTTTCTACAAACTCCTGCAGGGTGGGGCCAAACAAATGGGTCAGGTAATCAGGGGGCGGGGCCACAACCAATACAAACAAACTAAAGTCCCATCACTTGTTCGTGTGTTTGACCAAAGTCCATGTAACCATACAGAAAGGGGCAGAGGTTTTATTAGAGCCAGTGAGAGAACAGAAGTAGTTTCTTTGATCACTTGGTTGATCAGAAAAATGCCGGAGACTCATCTCTGTATTATCTGACTAGTACCAGACCCTGATCTGACCCTGTCTGGTGTAACTGCGGTCTCACCATCAGAGCTTTGTCCATGAAGAACTCCTTCCCCGGAGTGCCGTCGTTGTACTTGGTGTCGATGGCGAAGCACAGGAAGAGGACGTCCACTACGATCTCAAAGATGGACAGGAAGCAATGAGCCACCAGGAAGGAGAAGAGACACACGATGACGAGCGGCAGCAGCCACTCAGCGTAATCACGCTGGTAGTTCAGGAGCAGAACGCCAGCGAACGCCGTTGACGTCATAATTAGGATCTGAGGAGATGAGATTCAAACAGAACCCTCTGTTAATGTTTGTTTCTTGGTTTTTGACCAGGACCGGGCTGGAACCATCAGATAAATGTCTCTCACCTTCCCCAGGAAGAGCACAAAGTCTCCGACAGCGTTGATTGTGGCGACGCGCAGAGCGTTCTCCACCAGGATGACGAAGGCGTCGCGTGCCGACGTGCAGAAACTGGTGCTGTTGATGGCTGTGGCTGCATATGCGTTCTGGGGTGGGGGTGAGGGGGGGTCAGATACAGGTGAGTGGACATGTAAGAGGTATGTAGTGATACACCTTGGTCTCTGAAAACTCTCAGTGAAACACTTTTTCTTGAAACTTTCAAGAAGACAGTGGACACTGTTTATTTCATTAATTAGAATCAAAGACACAAATTAAATTACCAAGAGACTCTTTCTTTAATTTGTTATAATTCAAATATATCAACAGAATAACCTTCTGTCATTTTATGATCATTGTTATTCTTCAATATGTGTTAGTTAATGACTCTGTTTAAGTTAAAGGACATGTCAAATTGATCTTTCAGTATTTGTTTAGAAATGTAAGACAGTAATCAAATTTAATCATTAAACTGGCGTCTGTATTCTGTTCCTTTCTAAACATTTTCTCTAAACAACCTTCTAGCTCTTTGACTTATAATAAACCCCTTGACATTCCACTAAATCACTCCTAATTCCTGGTTGCTAACCAATGAACTGAGCGAATACTCTGATGTCAATCTTTCAATAAAAGCGCTCACTTCCTCGAACTGTTCAGTTCTACGGGAGACGCTAAAATGTGATTTTTCTCCTAAAGCTGTATGAACGCTGGTCATTGAGTCAAAGACCACGTCAGCAGGTCCCATACGCATGAAGGAGACCTGATGGCACGCTCGCTATAAGTCCGACACAAGCTCAAAGCTCCAACTTTGAATGAATTTTCCTCTTGAGGAATATTTTATTCTGAAAATCAACTGGAACTACTGCCACTACGTTGGTCCGATTGACGCGGACCTCTACGAGACGCTGGAAGTGTAACCATGCTGATGTCCATCTCTGACGTAACTTGGACTAAGAACCTTTACGTCTAAAGGCTGCTTCCATCTGGACATCTGAACATCTGGAGAGCTGGTGCAAAGAGAACAACCTTCACATGAATGTGAAGAAGACGAAGGAGATGATTGTGGACTTCAGAAGGAACAAACACACCCACACCCCACTGTATATAGGTGGATCTGCGGTGGAGGTGGTCTCCAGCTACAAGTACCTGGGTGTACACTTGAATGATAACCTCAGCTGGAGCAATAACACCACCAGCCTGATCAAGAAAGGTCATCAGAGACTCTACTTCCTCAGACGGCTGAGACGAGCCGGTCTGAGAAGCTCAGTCCTCACCTCGTTCTACAGGTGTGCAGTGGAGAGCGTCCTGTGCTCCAGCATCAACGTGTGGCATGGAGGCTGCACAGTTGCAGAGAGGAAAGCTCTGCAGAGAGTGGTGAAGGCTGCACAGAAGTCTGTGGGAGTCAGTCTCCCCACCATCACAGACATTTACACCTCCAGATGCAGAAAAAGAGCCACCTGCATCATGAAAGACCTCACTCACCCAGCACACTCACTCTTTGCACCACTCCCCTCGGGACGGAGGTTGAGGAGCATCAAATGTAGAACCACTAGACTGAGGAACAGCTTCTACCCTGAGGCTGTCAGACTCATGAATAAATAAATAATAAGAATAAACACTGCAAAATGTCACATCATGCTGATACTGATCTGTTTCTTGTTGCTGCGTTCATCTGTGACCATCTGCTCATGTTCGTGCTGCTGTTTATAATGATGTTTTTCTACTACATTAGGGCTTAGTGTATTACTAGCTGATGTCTCTCTTAGTTAATCCTAGATGTTATTATTGTTTTTCTCTTGCATTTGTTGTTGGATGTAACTGGGACCCTGTGTACATAATCTCGTTTTCAACACATGTACTACATGCGGTGCAAATGACAATAAATTCTCTCTGACTCTGACTCTGACATCTCTTACTGAAGCCAGGACCATCGTCTTTGCAAGGTAAAGAGTTGTGATTGTTTACGAGCGGACCTGGGTCTAGCGGATGTCGCCCGGAGGGTGTGCTATTTTCTGGTTGAACTTATTCCCCAGATAAACTTCCTCTTTCCTTCCTCCTTTCCCTTAAACTTATCTTGCCAGTAACATTAAGCTAAAGTGCCTCCAGATATAAGTAATATGTCATCTCATTACTGTACTTTATTCTGGTGTCCACAATTTAATCTGCTGACGTTTAATTTATAGGAATCTGATCAATCAATCAATGTACATGTTATGATGTAATTTTAATGATTTGTAATAAATGACTCCATTCCCTGATGGGTCGACTATAATTACGTTTCATTGTCACTTACATCGCATTCTGGTCATATAATTTATCGTTTAAATCCTGAAAAAGAAGAGAACCCGTGATTTAATTAAGATTGTATCAGGATAACTTCCTGCTCATCTCAAATTCTGGTGGACCGTACGGTTCTGTACTGCAGACCGTACCTGTGTCTACTACAGGTAGGACCGAGGGTGTGACATAGACACTGACGTTACCTGGTTCAGGTAGTTGAGGCACTTCTCCAAACACCACAGGCAACAGATACAGGATTTGAGCAGGCAGCGAGCGCACACGTTCTCCTGAGAAGAACCACCAGGTCACATGACATCAGAAAAACTGTGTCTGACAGATGAACATAATCAGGACAGGGTGGACAAAGTGCTCATACCCGTCCTTTGAGCTGATTGTGGATGTACATGAGGACGAGTCGAGGAACCTTCACCAGAGTGATGATGAAGGACCCCTTGGCAACAGTACCCAGGTGGTACCGGACCAGCCTCAGAACCGAGGACAGGATTGGGGTCACCGGTAGCCGATTCTTGTCCCTGAAACACAAAATGTCCTTGCTTAGATCTGGTAATAATAATAATAATAAATTCAATTTATACCACACTTTTCATTAATAAAAATCTCAAAGTGCTACAACAAATAAAACAAGTGATAAAATCAAGTAAAATCAATAATGATATCAACCAAGATCAAAGATAAAATCATGTGGAGGCAGAATAGGCTTGCTTAATAAGAAAAGTCTTTAAGCCGTTTTTTAAGTCAACCAGTGACTGTGGAGCTCTCAGGTAGTCAGGGAGGGAGTTCCATAGGCGGGGGGCAGCCACACAGAATGGTAGAGGCAGTCTGCTGAAAGAGCCCAGTTTCTGTTGCAGTGGCTCTGTCTGGGTCCAGCCCGGTTCATGCAGGCTGTTTGGGTCCAATTCAGCTCCACAGATCCAATCGGAAGTTCAAGCGTGTGTAGCTCTCATGTCATCAAGTGTTCCATCTCACCTGGTGAAGTAGTAGGTTACCACGGCTCCGGCCACAGTCATCTGCTGACAGGCCAGGATGAACTCACTGATCCACACCAGACCCACAGCGTGGTACCAGGTCATGTACTGCAGAGGACCCGTCAGTCTGAACTCTGTCAGCCCCGTCTCCTCGTTTTGCTCTGGGTTCCCTGAATCAAAACATCAGAACCAATCAGAACAAAGCTGCAGTTCCACCTGTTGGCCAGAAGAGGGCAGTCAGCATGCGCTTACTGAAAGAGACTAAAGCCCCCAGTATAGCTCTGCGTTTGTCCGAGTGCCGCGCCAGGCCGTGTGAACGCCGCGGCACAAGCCTTTGAACGCGGGCGTGAACGCGCCAAGCTCAAATTTTACAACCGCTTACGCGCGCGCGTTGTCTCACAATAAACTGCCCGGCGCCGGACTGTTTTGTATGAGACACAAATGTATTAAATATCCCTTCTTCATCGCTGATCGGACTTTTCTTTTGTTTTTTTGCCAAAAGTCAAGTGATCGCTTGAAGCGGTCACCATTCGCTTCCTCCTCCGATGAGGAGGAATGAATGAATTTGTCACGAGCGAACTAAAGTCATGTCCAACGTGGATGCGCCAGGTTCTAAATATTTCCTGGTGTGCTGGTCTGCTGTGTGGGCTGAAGGACCAGCACTCCCTGTTTTAATTTAATTTTTTAGAACTTTTTATTCACATATAAACACAGAAAACCACTGCGCAGCCCTCTGCCTTTTCTTTCACCACCTGACATGTCAATCAATTCAGTAGGCGTGTCAGCAAATGACCAATCAGCGACCTCAGTTTGTCCCGTAGGTAAACGCTCCGCCCTGCTGCTGCTCAAATTATGTCAAGAATTTGGAGCTTCACGCTGGAGCCTCACGCTGAGCTATATTGTGAACTGCCTGCGCGCAGCACGCGCGCGTCGAGCTGCACAACGAACAGCTATACTGAAGCCTTAAAATTACAAGTTTTTTCTTCTTCTGCTGTTTCAAAGCTTTTTAACTTTTAAATATATATTAAAAAAAAGAAGAGGACTTATAAAAAATCTGCATTAATGAAGATTTTACATACATGCATACATGCATGCATACATGCATGCATGCATACATGCACACATACATGCATACATACATGCATACATACATACATACATACATACATACATACATACATACATACATACATACATACATACATACATACATACATACATACATACATACATACATACATACATACATACATACATACATACATACATACATACATACATACATACATACATACATACATACATACATACATACATACATACATACATACATACATACATACATACATACATACATACATACATACATACATAGTACAGGTAGTCCTCGGGTTACGACGGTCTCGAGTTATGACGTTTCGTGGTTACGGCGCATCTCCCATAAAAATAAAAAATATTTTTGAAAAGCCGAGTTACGCAGTTTCCGGTTTTACGTCGTAAACGTAGCGGCGGAGGAATACTGCACTGTACTCTCTAAAAAAGCTAAGTCTGGTCCTCTGGACATTCAAAAAACAAAACAAAACTGTACTGTGAACGCGGTTTTACGTCGTAAACGACTAGAGAATACGGAGGATGGACCGTGCTGGACGGCGGTTTTACGTCGTAAACAAATGGAGAATACGGAGGATGGACCGAGGTTGACGGTGTCACCAGCATCCAAGTAGGCTATTAACAGTTTTTTCCCTTCATTATGGCTCCCAAATGTATGTGCTTTTGATAATTATGTAGGGTACTGTGTTAGGATAGGCTAAGTGCTTAGTAATACAGTACTGTACATGTATATGGTGCAGTATGTACGTATATTCCGACTTACGTCGAAATTCGGTTTACGACGCCGCGTAGGAACGGATCTCCGTCGTAAGTCGAGGACTACCTGTATATACCGTATTTTCCGGTGTATAGGTCGCACCTTTTTATGGGTTTTTCAAGGCCTGCGACCTATACACCGGTGAGACCTATTTATGGATTTTTTTTCATATTTTTAGACCAATTTTTGGCTGAGTTATGGCCCTTTTTCCCTGTTGCATAAAATGGCGCAGTACCAGTTTCGGCCACCAGGGGGCAGTGCACGTGCAGTACCAGTTTCGGCCACCAGGGGGCAGTGCAAGTGCTGTACCCGCTAGGGGCATGAGTACCGGTACACCAACCCAAGAAGAAGAACGTTTCCAGCTCCTGTGCAAGTAGCGAGGACCTTCTCCTCCTGTGCCCGAAAAAACGCTCCTCTGCTCGGACTGATTCTGTCTGCCTCTGGGCTGGAGGTAGCTTCTGTTAGCTCTGTTTGTTTGCTGTTTGTTAGCAAGATAAGTCAAGAACCACTCAGCGGATTTTTCTGAAACTTACAGAATGGAATCACAGTGTGGACGTTTACAAGTGAGTACCTTTATTAGATGTTTGAGATAAAAAAATAAAAAAACGATCTTTTTGTAGCATGTAGCTTCGAGTGTTAGCTTCTGTATTTGTTATAAATAACATCGAATCCACTCGGTGTATATTTATTTCTGCTTACAGAGTAATTATAACACTCCAATGTACTTAACTATGTCCTGGATGAATCATTTGAGATGAGATTCGATTTTTATTCGTGTCAGAGGCGGGCATGGTCTCGTGTTGGCCTTCGTTTTATGTCTGTGTACTTCTGTTAACGTCGTAAATTGCTTCAAAACCACTCGGTGTATATTTATTCTGCATACAGAGTGCAATTATAGGAGCTTTAATGTACGTTACTATGGTCTCGAGAAAACATTTGACATAAAATTCAATTTTTTATTCATTTTCTGAGAGACGGACTCCTCTCGTTTTTAGCTTTTTTAGCTTGTGGTTTTACTTCGGTTTGCTTAAATTGCTTCAAAACCACTCGGTGTATATTTATTCTGCATACAGAGTGCAATTATAGGAGCTTTAATGTACGTTACTATGGTCTCGAGAAAACATTTGACATAAAATTCAATTTTTTATTCATTTTCTGAGAGACGGACTCCTCTCGTTTTTAGCTTCTGTTAGCTTCTGGCAGACATTAGCAGCAGAGCTAAACACTCGGTCCATATTGCCGGGTTGACT
>JBBPBX010011910.1:22961-38009 GCA_038048925.1 Garcialebias charrua | reverse complement strand
TGTGTGTGTGTATGTGTGCATGTGTGTGCACGTGCAGAGGCTAACCGGTGGTCCCCAGGAACAGCAGCACCAGGATCCAATAGATCCAGAAGAGGAGGAGTGCGAGGAAGGTAACAAAGGGCTGCAGGGTGAGGAGGGGGAGGTGGATGAAGACTTTGCCGGCGACGTGGAACAGGGCGATGGTGAGCGCCACTCGTTTCCTCATGAAGAGCATCAGCAGCAGCAGGATGATCTGCACACAGACACAGTCAGCGCCGCTCTCCGCGCCTCGGCACCTGCATTTGTTTTGCCGTCATACATACGGTGAAGACAGTGGCGGACACGGCATACACGAGCAGCGCCTGGCCGCTGTCGCTGCTTGGCTCCTCTTTCAACTCCTCCCTCAGGTCTTCTTTCAAGTCCTTCAGAACTTTGGAGGACGTGTCATTGCCGTACAGCCGGTGGTCAATGTAGAGCCACCAGAGGACGCTCGTCCCCGCTGACACACACACACACACGTCAGATAAATTATGAAAAAAAATAATAATCACCTAAAAAATCACACAGGAAGTGACCTCACAGAGGGATCCAAGAACGACCAGCGAGGTGAGGATCCAGACAAGGACGGCAGAGATGTAACGAATTATCACCATGAGAATCATGGACAAGACTGAAAGACAGGACAGCTCTGAAGGTTATGGTGTGGCTCAGGTCCCAGGAAGTGACATCACAGCCTGTTTTCAACTCTCACCCAGTGCGAGGACGCACAGTCCGATGATGATCTCTTTACTGGCTGCGACGCCGGCGATCAGTCGATGCAGGACGCTGCTGTCCCCCACAAATGTCACCACGGCCTCCGCAAACTTCGCATAGCAGGAGACGTCCACCGGAGTGCAGCGGTTGAAGACCGGCAGCGGCTTGCTGAGGACAGACGCAGAGGTCAGAGGTCAGGAGATGGGACAGGTGTTCCTGAACTTTCTGAGGGGGGGTAAAACTGGACATACCTGCGTGGGACAGGAAGTTTGGGACATTTGGAGAATCTCTCCGGGAGACCAGGATATTTATGGCCTGCTAACTCATATGAGCACAGCTCTGAGCCTGAAACAGGAAATGCATCATCACTACTAGGGCTGGGCCATATCATATCGTTCCCGGTAATACCGGTAAAAAAAAAAAGCTTGCCCGGGCAAAAAAATTATATCATGATATGCTAATTTCATGACTTAATACGTCAGGGCGCCCCGCCCCTTTAACAACCGAGCGCGTCAAACTACCAAACCAAACTGCGCACTCCCCCTCCAACAGTCTGTACTGGTGTAACGCTAGCTAAAATGCTAAAAACAAACAACGTGCATCCCTTCTCTCCCCTCGGCTCTAAACTGCAGGTACAGAGTGACAGCTCATGTCCCCCCCTCCCACCCACCCCGCTCTAAGCAGCCGGTGCTGCGTCTCCCTCGCGTCTCAGCTTCTCTCAGCTGATCACCTTGTTACAAGTTATGGAAGTTATAGCTCATTTAAAGGCAACACATATTTTGTTGTAGGTTTCATTTATGCTCAACAGATCTTAAGATTCATTTTATTTAGTTGTTTTAGGAAACTACACCTGAACTTTTGTTTTTGTGGTGGATTTTGTTGATCTATATTTTGTGCAGACTTTTTGAATCTAAATACAAGTAACAGATTATTTTTATTTTTATACTTGGAGACTGAATACTTTACTAAATAAAGTAATTTCAGTAAAATTACCCCTTGTTGTTTTTTAAAATTTTATATAATACTGCAAAGTAACATGTTAAGTTAATTTTGTCAAATAAATAAATTTGATTTCTGTTTTTTTTTATATCACGAAATTTATCGTTATCGTGATAATGCTCTGAAATATCACGATATAATTTTTGAGCCATATCGCCCACCCCTACCATCATCATCATCACCACAAGACTAAAAACTCTGAACTCAAGCGTAGCACATCATCTGGTTCTTGTGTGAGTCAGTGGCTGAAGTGGAAACAGGTAAATTGTTCCCGTCAGACAGAGGCTCCTTTCTCACATGTGGCGAGTGGTGTGTGGTCATGTGACCAGACGTGCGCGTCATGTTTGTGTGTGTTTCTAACAGACAGTGAAAGCTCTGAGTCACCGAGTGGCACCAACAAGATGACTCACATTAATGTGCCTTTGTTACTGTGCTCGGTGAGCGCGCTCAGAGCAGCATGCTGCTGAGGAGGCCATCCTTCATGTTTCTGTTCCACACTTCTATCTTTGAGAACACAGGCGTGTCTGTGACCACGTGACGCGCTCACCGTTGACCATGGCGAATGTCTTCAGGTCCTGGTAGGTCTTCAGCTCCTCAGTGGGACACAACGAGACACACAGAGCCATGGACTTGATTTTCCTCTGAACGATGTCGATGTTGCAGGGATCCAGGAAGAAAACGAACCTGTGGAGACAATCGGAGTACCGCGTATGGGACATTATAACCTTGATGCAGGGGTGATGAAAAGTGTACACATCACCTCATTTAGTGATGATGCACATGTGTAAGAAGTTTCATTAAACGATCTTGAGCAGATCAGAAGTTATGAGCGGGACAAGAGAAAGTTTACAGACGGATGGAGAATACAGGTAGTCCCCGGGTTACGACGGTCTCGAGTTACGACGTTTCGCGGTTACGAACGCCCTCCCATTGAAAAGCATTGTTCGAGTTACGCGGTTTATGCGCCTTTACACCAGAAAATACGGTACCAAAACGAAACTTACAAGAGGGAGGGAGGGGGAGCTTGACGCGCACTCAGTGGAAACTTACAGGAGGGAGGGAGGGAGGGGGAGCTTGACGCGCTCAGTTGAAACTTACAGCAGACCGGAGCAGAGGAGGTCAGGAGGGGCTAATATGCTAACTCCGGACCGCGCGTGGAAATACAGGAGACCTTATTGTTTGGAGCTTGAAGCGGAGGTTTTTACAGCTGAGCAACGAGCTAACATGCTAACAGACGTTAACATGCTAACAGACGTTGCTGTAAACGCTGTGGACCGCGTGAAGCTGCAGGAGCTCGGAGGTGCACGAGCTAACATGCTAACAGACGGAGGAAAAATTGACCAGCTCCCAGTAAGAAATTAACTATTTTTTTCCTTCATTATGGCTCCAAATGTACTGTATGTGTTTTTAGATAATTATGTAGGGTGCTGTGTTAGGATAGGCGAAGTGCTTGGTAACTGTACAGTACCGTACATGTACGTGTATATGGGGCGGCAAGTGTGTATGTGTTTTTCGACTTATGACGAAATCCGTGTTACGAACGGGCGTAGGAACGGAACTCCGCCGTAAGTCGGGGACCACCTGTATATCATAATACCTCAGCTTTACGAGAGAAGTACTGTATAAAAACAGAACAGGTATCGGTCTGACTGTAGGACTTTAATCAGGTTTAGGTTCAGGTTCACAACTACTCTGTGTCTGAACACATCTGGACAAATCGTTTCACATCCAGGATAAAAATGAGCAATTAAAACGGTTACAGGAGGCCGTTTAATCCCAAATAACTGCTTTCTATCAGCTGCTGAATCAAACAATCAACTGAGCGGTTTGATCAGTCATGACTCAGCATTCTCAGGTGTCCTTCACATCCTGCTGTCGTCATGTGGTCAGCTGTTTATCGACACATTCCGATTCTGCAGCAGCTGCTCGGTCTGACCGGTTTAATTGGAAACAGGAGAGTTGGGAGTAAAAACAGCAGCAGAGACGGAGGATTCAAGCTGAGCACAAAGTCAGAATCAGAACTGGGAGAAACGTGTGACTCAGCACAACAAGCCAACACAAACATGTGACTCAGCACAACAGCAAACCCACACAGTTAAACATTCGCTTACACAGCCACTCTGATCTCAACACATTTTTTGGTCCTGTGACCTGCTAAAACAGGCATGAGACCAGCTGGTATCACTTCAGACTGCCTCAGACCACTTGAGACAGTGTTAGACCTTATTAAACCACCTCAGACCACCTAAAACTACTTCAAACTGCTTCTGATCACTCCAGGCCTCTGAACTATTGCCTACTGCCTCAAAATATAAACAACTACAGTAAAGGTTCCTAAGATTGACCACATAGGTCTTAAAGCGACGGCCTCAGACCACCTTGGACCTACATGTACTGTGACTGCCTCAGACCACTTCAGACTTCAGACAGTGATTTTCCTAGTGTCATTACAGGGAATGACACTAGGAAATGACACTTCTTTGCTCTGCACGTAGAACAGCTGATCAGCTGCAAGAGGAAATTTATCCTGCAGTGTGGGCTGCACATAGGTGCAACAGGTTCTAAATAATTTATTTTTAATAAAACGTCCATGCCGATCGTGCGGCTCATCCATATCTCAGCCAATTGTGTGGCATATCCAATCTTATTTTGAAAAACCGCGATAGAGCGAGTCCGTGATAAACGATCCGCGAAGTAACAAGGGACTACTGTATATTTTTGCAATTTTTGGTTGTAACTGGGACCTTGGATAAACAATTTTGTTCCACCTGATGTACAACATGTGATGCGAATGACAATAACAAAACTTAAACCTTCAGACAACCTTGGACCTATTGTGACCGCCTCAGTAGGGCTGTAGTGATACAATAATCTCACGATATGATACGATACACGATATTCTGCTCACAATACGATATATATTGCGATATTCAGCAAATGATACAATTCAATACACTTTTGCGATTTTCTGAAAGATTTTAGAGGGACAGAGTGATTTTAGTGACATTTTGTGACTGTTATAGACTTGGATTGAATTAATTTAACTGAAAACTGATTAAAAGCACCAACTACACAATACCTGGCTCTGGTTGGACATGGACACAGACTTAAAGTCGACAGCTGGACAAAATGAATCAAAGAAGTGGTGAGAAAACATGTTTCTTTTAATTGAAACAGTAAAAACTGTAGCTTACATGCATTTGTAAAGTAAATAAAGTGCACCAAGTGCCCTGCTCTGAATAGTTTGAAACCTTTTTAACCTTGACACTTAACATCTGAAGGAATCACTCTAAGTGCTTGGTAAGTAAACAGTAATATGACTTCTCCAAAACAGTCTATAATTCAAGTAATGAAGAACATTTAACTTCAAATGCACCCATCTTAGCAGAGCAGCTTAAGGCCTGTAGATAGACCCTGACTAATAAGTGAACTCTAAACAGAAAGTCTACTCTGCAGACCTAATCACTCTCCCGGCGAAGCAAGCAGTGAGTGAGCAGGGTGACAGTTGGATGTTGCGATACTTGCAGATGAATATCGATTTTTTTCTAGGAAAGAAAAAAATCGATATACAGTATATTGCAAAATCGATATGATTACACAGCTCTACGCCTCAGATCACCTTAAACCACCTTACACCATTTCAGGCATCCTCAAACCTACCAAGACCACATCAGACCTTTTAAAACACCCTTAAACCACTTCAGTTCTCAAACCACTTTGAATTACGGTACCGTACTTCAAAAGCCAGTCCTCCGGCCACCTAAGACCTCTTAGACCACATCCCACCACCCCGGTCCTCCTCGGTCCACATCTGTGGGTGTTTTCCTGCTGACTCCCTTGAACAGATTCATTAAGTTGAACATCTCAAAGCTGCAGCAGCAGACTTTCAGGTCTGACGTTTCTGCTGAGAGGAAAAGTAGGTCTGAGCGCTCGTCTTCACGCTCCATCGGCTGCCTCCTGCAGGTGGGGCTGCAGGTAAAAATAGGATCTGTGTGTGTGTGAGCAAATCTGCTGATGAGTCACATCTCACCATCTGTCAGCACAATGTGTTCTCCTACAGGACCTCAGATTACATGTGTTCAAACACGAGAAACACAAGAACGAACCGCAACACAACATTAAATCCAGTTAAACTGCAGTAACTTAAGATCTATAACGACAATGAAACTACAATTACAGTGAAACTACTTTAAAACTGCAGCAAATGAGGTAAAACTTGAGTTAACTACTGTAAATTACCACACGAACTGGAGTAACTTAACAGTATTTTTGTTATAGATTTACAGCAACAACAAAAAAAAGAAAAAAATTCAGAATAAATACAGTAGTCCCTCGATTATCGCAGGGGTTACAGGTGAAAAACCGCAAAGTAGGAACGCTATATTTATTTTAGTATTTATATATAGATTAAGGCTTTATAAACCCTTCTCCACTCTTGCAATGTTCGAAACCAGGGGTCTGCAACCTTTACAATCAAAAGAGCCATTTTACGCCTTCGTTCACTAAATTAAAAGTGTTCAGAGCCGCAACATGCTACAAGTATCAACTGGTGGCCCATGGGTCACTTTAGGTTTGTTGGAAGGGGCTTTTGTGGCCACTAGGGGTGACATTATAAAATAAAATAACTAATAATTTCTATTTTTTACAATTTAAGGCAAATGAAAAAGAGAGGGCTTGTTAATTAATATAGTCTATGAACCATATAAACCTAAGTATTTTTTTTAATTGCAGAAAAATGAATTAAGTACAGAAATAAAGCATTAAGTTAAAGTTTTACTCCTTGTACTTGTACCAGTATTCACATATTTGCAACTGAAATTACCGTACATAAAAACGGCTAAAACTACCGTAGTCGTTTTTTGTTGTTTGTATCTTTCCAGTTCAGTTTTGGTCAAAGCTTGAAAGAGCCGCTGCAGAGGGACCAAAGAGCCGCAAGTGCCTGCAGACCCTTGTTCTAAACTTTTAAACCTATGTCATTTTAACTTCATATATGTACTGTATGTGTAGAGTACTGCAAACCTTTTACTAACCAGTTCTACAGACCAGCAGCTCGGTTCCGGTTCTGCAGACCTAACCTGCAGCAACGAAGCCCACCGCCCTGTCCAGGTTGATGTGCACGTGGATAATTGAGCTTCAGGATTATTTGCAACTTTCCTACCAGTTCTGTGAGATTAACAGATGGATCGTTACTGTACTTCTGACTTTGCTTTGCAAAACTTTCCCTCCATTTCAGCAGAAAGCAGCAGCTGAAAGCACTGTTGGCTTCTGGGTAGGGTAGTTCTTTTGACTGGCGTTACAGTGTAGGGTTATTGAAAAGAGAAAAAAAAACCTAAATGGCGGCACCTGTCCAAAGTATTTTTTCGTTAACTTTTTATCCCATACCGTCCCAATCACATGAGTACGGTGGCCGAGGGGTGCAAACGCGCCGCAAGAAGAGATAAGCGCTACAAAAAATTAAACACGGCTGCAAATAAAAAAAAAAAAACGCTGCAAATTTAAAAAAAAACAGCTGCAAATTTTAAAAAACAGCTGCAAATTTAAAAAAACAGCTGCAAATTTTAAACATGGCTGCAAATTTAAAAAAACAGCAGCAAATTTTAAAAAACAGCTGCAAATTTAAAAAGACGGCTGCAAAGCTACAACGGAAGTGCTTCAGACCACTAGGGGCAGTTGAACAAAGAACAAATCATAAAGCATATTATAGTTTTCGGAATGGCACTAGTTATTTGTGTATTTTAACTTATTTATTTTAAAAATATTTTACACTTATTCGAAACTGTCTCGTTGTATTTATTTTAATACTGTGCGGAAGAGGAGCAATACAAGAATGCCTGGTTGGGTCAGTGGTCTAAGTCTTAGATAGATTCCCAATCTTGGAAATTTTGTGGTATTACTTTCTTTTTTTTTAAGCCTTTTTTTAAGCCTTTTGTTTTTGGCCAGATCGGGTGGAATAGATAAATACATCTACATCTTTGTTGTTGCTTGGTTCGATCTATCAAAACAAAAGGCTTAAAAAAAAAGAAAGTAATACTACAAAATTTCCAACACTGGGGATCGAACTCGGGTCTCCCGCATCCAAAGAGATCTCTTACAGTCTAAAATTTAGACCACTGACCCAACCTGGCATCCTTGTATTGTTCCTCTTCCGCACAGTATTAAAACAAATACAACGAGATAGTTTCAAATAAGTGTAAAATATTCTTAAAATAAATAAGTTACAAGATAGTTTTGAATACGTGTAACATATTCTTAAAATAAATAAGTTTAAATACACAAATAACTAGTGCCATTCCGAAAACTATAATATGCTTTATGATTTGTTCTTTGTTTGACTGCCCCTAGTGGTCTGGAGCACTTCCGTTGTAGCTTTTTCTGTTTGCAGCTCTTTTTTAAAATTTGCAGCCGTCCGTTTGCAGAGCGTCTCTTCTTGCGGCGCGTTTGCACCCCTCGGCCACCGTACAAGAGTAATATTAAGTTGACAATCGTTGAAAATCCGCTAAACAGCAAGTCCGCAAATGTCGAACCGCGAAATAGCGAGGGACTACTGTACATTAAATTTACAATCAAAGTTCAGTAATACTATGAATGTTCCCAGAGTACAGATACTTTAAAATAATTTTTATCAAACAAAGTCAAATAATTCAAAGTCAAATAATTGTTTTTAAGTGTTAATCTTCTTAAAAGCCTTGCTGTGCACTCCTGTGGCAGACATTTGCAGCAGAGCTAAACGTAGGTGCGACCTATACACCAATGCAACCTATCTAGGGATTTTTCCAATCTATTGGTGATAATTGGACAATGCGACCTATACACAGGTGCGACCTATACACCAGAAAATACTGTACATTAAATTTACAGTAAAACTACAATAAGTATACTGTAAATGTTTAGGAAAACTATAGAAATTTACAACTAAACTTCAGTAAAAATACATTTAAACTAGGGATGTGCGATATGCCATTCCATCCATCCATCCATTTTCTTCCGCTTATCCGGGGTCGGGTCGCGGGGGTAGCAGCCTAAGTAGGGAGGCCCAGACTTCCCTCTCCCCAGCCACTTGGAGCAGCTCCTCTGGGGGAATCCCAAGGCGTTCCCAGGCCAGCCGAGAAACATAGTCCCTCCAGCGTGTCCTGGGTCTTCCTCTGGGTCTCCTCCCGGTGGGACATGCCCGGAACACCTCACCAGGGAGGCGTCCAGGAGGCATCCTAACCAGATGCCCGAGCCACCTCAACTGGCTCCTCTCGATGTGGAGAAGCAGCGGCTCTACTCCGAGTCCCTCCCGGATGACTGAGCTTCTCACCCTATCTCTAAGGGAGAGTCCAGACACCCTGCGGAGAAAACTCATTTCAGCCGCTTGTATCCGAGATCTCGTTCTTTCGGTCATAACCCAGAGCTCATGACCATAGATGAGGGTGGGAACGTAGATCGATCGGTAAATTGAGAGCTTTGCCTTTTGACTCAGCTCTCTCTTCACCACGACAGACCGGTACAGCACCCGCTTCACTGCGGACGCTGCACCTATCCGCCTATCGATCTCACGCTCCAGTTTTCCCTCATTCGTGAACAAGACCCCGAGATACTTAAACTCCTCCACTTGGGGCAGGACCTCCTCCCCGACCCGGAGAAGGCATGCTACCCTTTTCCGGCTCAAGACCATGGCCTCGGATTTGGAGGAACTGATCCTCATCCCGGCCGCATCACATTCAGCTGCAAACCGCTCCAGCGAAAGCTGTAGATCACGATCTGATGAAGCCAATAGGACCACATCATCTGCAAAAAACAGAGAAGCGATTCTAAGGCCACCAAAACGGATCCTCTCAACACCTTGGCTGCGCCTAGAAATTCTGTCCATAAAAGTTATGAACAGAATCGGTGACAAAGGGCAACCTTGGCGGAGTCCAACTCCGATATGCCATAAAATTCATATCACGATATGTATTGTGAAGGGTGGCGATAACGATATATATCGCGATGTTGTTGGTATAAAACTTGCAATAGGAATGAAAAAAAAAGCATAGGGTGTCCTTTTGCCATAATTTATTTTGAAAACTGCTATACCACAAAATAATCTCTATTAAGAAAATTTCACTACTAGGTCCTAGGGCTGGGCGATATGGAAAAAATCATATATCACGATATGGACTTTTTTATATCACGATAACGATATATATCACGATATAAAAAAAAAAACTTTGGTCCAAATTTTTCCTGTACACACACACACACACACACACACACACACACACACACACACACATCGTGTTGTATACAACACGATGTGTGTGTGTGTGTGTGTGTACAGGAAAAATTTGGACCAAAGTTTTTATTTTATTTTACTACAGATACAGTTACAATTATAACAGGGTATATGCAGGAATAATGAAGTTAATTTCAATACCTTTTCAAGACTTTTTAAAGACCTTCCAAAATAAATTCAAGACCTTATCGTCACTTTGTTTTATTAAGCAACAAATCTTTGATTTACAAAACTGCTGTTGTTTTCAATTACTGTAAATCTGTGAATCTCAAACCTACAACAGAACTGAGATACAGTGGAAAGAAAAAAGTTCAAAAGAAGAAACTGAACCACGACTAGGTTTAAGAAAATATAGCTTAGGTTACAACAAGACTCGTAGCTATTTTAAAGTAACTTGGTTGAACAATGGCGAATAAGAAATAAACACGGTTATTCTCGGCGACAGGCCTCAGCCATTCTTGAAAATCAGGCATCTCCAACCAGGAGTCCGAAAACTTGCATTTACCCATTGTTCTCACGGTCTCGCGGCAACTTACTCAAACACACAAGCTCAACTTGGAGATAAAGCAGCCGTGCATGCGCACAAGATAGGCCTAGCTGTAAAGGCTATTGTAACCTAGCCTGGTTAAAACCAGACCCTTGTCCTTCACTTCGCTTTGTACTAGGGTCTGGGATTTCTCCCATAGACAACGATTTCTCCGGTCGATTTTTGACCGGACCAATCAGAGAACAGAAGGCGGATTACCGGACCAATCAGAGAACAGAAGGCGGAGTTTTGAACGACGTCGACTGACGTCGTCAGTTAAAATGGCTGCCGCCACGAAGGAATTTTCATGAAAACAAGGTAAAAAACTATTATTTCTTTGCTGAGAAAAAATATATTTCTTAGCTGACGTTATATCAGAAGTGTTCCTGAGCTTAACAGTTCCTAAATCAATTCACGAAATGGTCAAATCTGCTGGATTTAAATTGTTTCGGTTTGACATTTTCCAAACAGCCTCGGGTGCGCTACGAAAATAAATGATAAAAAATCGAATTTTATCTCAAATGTTTCATCTAGGCCAACAGTCAGTAAATTAGAGCCATATAATTACACACTGGTAGCAGAAAAAATATCCACCGAGTGGTTTCTGAGCTATTTATCTGAATAGCCTGGACCTCGCCAGGCTAAACTAACAAAACTCCGCCTTCTCTTCTCTGATTGGTCCAGTCAAAAATCGACCGGAGAAATCGTTGTCTATGGGAGAAATCCCAGACCCTAGTACAAAGCGAAGTGAAGGACAAGGGTCTGTAACCCGACACCCTAAATTTGTGCGAAGCGGTTTCCGAATCATCCGCGGTGAGGAAAACAAATATTCGTCATACATACTTTTTGCTGTCAAATTATTTAAAGCTAGAACAGCAAAAAAAATAATACCTCATCAAATCGCTTTCAAGACTTTTTAATACTTTTCAAGACCCTTAATTTTTCCAAAATTGATTTATCAACTTTTAATAACTTTCAAGACCCTGCATATACTCTGTATAAGATTGTGAACAAAAAGAACAAGGAAATTTGGACCAAAGTAGAAACTTTGTCCAAATTTTTCCTGCAGGTGGCGGTAAAACAACGGCTGCTAATAAAACCCACGAAGAAGAAATCCGCTCTGACTGGAATCTGGAGTAAACAAGGCAAAGAAACAGAAAAGAGAAAACGTTGCGTTTGATTCCGGTTCTGTTGTGTCTCTGGTCTGTTTTGTATTGGTTAACTGGACCCGAGTTCGGACTCGGTTGGACTTCGTGTCCTCTGGACCCATTTTGTCTCCGAGTTTCAGCGGAGCTAAATAATGGAAGCTAACAAGGTGAGCTTCCCCCTCTTTTTGGTAAAAGTTCTTCTTCTTGGGCTGCCTGCGCAGCTGTTTCTCCATGTTGTGACACCCATAGATATCTGGTGACACCGGCTTCATGCCGGCTGCGTCTCTGTTGAACTCGAGTTTAACAACGTAAAGCATGTGTCGCAAACCCGCGCGTGCGTCAAACATAAAGCAGCGCCGTCATCTCGCAAAACCACAATATGAAGCTTCTTTGCGACCGTTATTTTTTTATTCTTATTTATCACGATAGAAGGAAAGTAGCACGATAGACACGTTTCTATCGTCCCCACAATATATATCGTCATATCGCACAGCCCTACTAGGTCCAGAGAGTTTTTAAATAATTAAGAAATGAACAGTAACAGAGCAGCATTTTACACTGAAAACACTTCACCCTCCAACCCTCTAGAGGGCGTCTCCTTCAGCTTTAAGGAGAGCTGACAAATGGTAAATGGTAAATGGAGCTTATTTATATAGCGCTTTCCAGCCCCCTGTGAGGAGCCCCAAAGCTCTTTACAATACCAGCCATCCACCCATTCATACACCGGTAGTGGTAGCCTGCCTTGCAAGGCGCCATCCAGACCTACCGGGAGCAACTCGGGGTTAAGTGTCTTGCCCAGGGACACAACGACACATGGTGGGCGGATGTGGGATTTGAACCTCCAACCTTCCGATCAGGGGTCAACTGCCATTACCACTACACCACGGCCGCCCCAATTATTTATTATTATTTGAATCTGTATGATTCATGAAACCGCATCATAGAAGCCCGAGCCGACTTGCACAATGAGCCAGCACATTTTAAAAATGTATTGGCTGTGCTGGTGTGTTGTAACCTGTCAAGAGAGCCACCAATAAAGCATGTGGCTTGGGAGCCACGCAATGAGTATCATGCCTCAGCATTGAGGAGGTGGACTTATTTAAATATGAAAGCTCTGACAAAATGCGACATTTAATCTGCAGAAAATAATATGAATAGTAAACTAAGAGTGACTTTGAAATGAATTTGAATTCACATAGATCAAGTGGAAACTGAGAGGATCAGGATGAAACAAGGACATTAAAACAAATAGCTTATTTTCTGATATGAGATCAAAATGGTCCTACACGACAGAAACCTTTCTTTTGGTGTGAGGCTGCTCCATGATTCTTGATGAATTTAATGATGACTGGCATCCCGTTGACAAGTAAGCTTCTTTATAAACACAGGTTGACACGTCAGAACCTGTGTCTTGCTTATTGGAATACAAAACCCGAACTTGTCACTTTTAGCTATAATTTTGCTCCCTATAGCTATGATTTTGTTCATTTTAGCTATAGTTTCCTCTGAGCTATCATTTTGTTCCTTTTAGATATCATTTTGCTCATTTCCACTATTATTCTGCTTCTTTTAGCTATCCTTCTGTTCTTTCTACTCCCTTAAGGCTGTTATGTCCATTATTGGGCTGGCAACAGGTGTGTTTGAAACTTGATGTGGTTGAGGGTTACAGGCTGGAACAAAGACCCGTCTCTTATCTGTTGCAGTGAGAATGTGCTTGTTGTTTGTGTCTTCTGAGTGGGTTGGAGCGCCGGGACCAAGCAAGCCCGTCTGCTCGCTCTGAATGTCAACATATTCCAGAGGGCCTTGGGGGACCACTGGGCTAATGCTGTTCACATTTAATTGGGTGACAAATCTGCCAAACATGTTTGTCTACATCCTGAAAGTACAGTGTTACATTTTGGGTGCAGTTGTTACAGTCATTGTGTTGCTGGTAGAGGCATGGGGGGGGGTGGGGGTTAACTGAACCGTACCATGTTTTTACTTTCCTTACATTGCAGCAAATTCTGCAGCTTATTTTTTCTGCTACAAAGTTGCTGTGTGTTTCTGTATTTAAAGCCATCAGAGGAGCAGGTTTCTGCTGCTCCAGGTTTCTTCTCAGCTCTAACTCTGGCCTGGTGGGGGGTGTATACGTACCTGCTTCATATGTGGTGGCAAGCGCCGTCATGCTCCACGTGCTGGACTTGCGACCTTTGGTGGCCATGACGGCAAACTCATACATGGTGTTTGGTTTGAGGCTGGTGACGGTGTGGCTCAGAGCCGTGGTGTCTGCAGACTGAAGCACAGAAAAAAGCATTAAGGATGAGTTGAACAATCTTTCATCGGAGCATATTCCAACTTCACTTTATCAACATCAGAGGGTTAGTGGAGGAGTCTAAAATGAGGAAGTTTAGCTGAAATCAAACAATTGAACCATCAAAGTGGTTTCTGTCTGCACAGAATAACATGTCTGAAAACATTTGTAACCAACAGAAGCTACAACAAGACAGAATAAAGTTTCCTTCTGTTTTGTTCTTTGACCTTAAACATCAATGTGGCAGCAACTAATGGAGCAGGAGAGTCCAACAGACCAGACAAGGTGTCTTTGAGATTGGAAATAAATGCTTAATTTATTCAGAGTGGAAACTGCTTGTTTATGTGAAGGGATGTTTGGGTGGCAGTGTATCAGTGGTTAGAGCATTAGTCATCCATTGAAACAGTTTGACACCCACCCCAGTGCCTCAGATGTGTCCCGTCAATGTTTGGATGCACCCAAAACCTCTGATTAGTCTCTACATAATTATTTACTCTGATTATCTTTGTAGAGATGTGCTGGAGTGCTGCATGATGGCTCAATGAGGACAAGAGAACTTTGTAAAGAAGGTCAAGTGCTAGATGTCCTAATTGTAGGTAGTGCTGGGGGATATGGATCTTTTAAAAATATTAAGATACATTTTTTTGCAATATAAGTTGAGACTATCTCGATATAAATGATATAGTTTTATACTTGGAAATCCTGCCGTCTCTTTCTCCCATTTGGCCCCCTCCTTCTCCCTCTTCCACAAACACAGCTGCGATACCCCTCTCTTCCTGTTTCTCCAGTGTGGGCGGGCAGTAGAGGAGACATTTAGCATAACATAGCAGCTAGCGTGTGTGAAGCTACAGCTGGACGACAGACCCGTCTTCTTATTTGAAATGGTCCAGAGTTCATTTAGCCGTGCTTAGTGCCTTTTAGAGGAAGAGAGAGAGGAAGCTTGACATTAATAAAGCAGCAGTTTACCATATCGCTAAAGATACGTTCCTTAGCAGCTAACAAGACGGCTACTAAAGCGTTAGCCGTGTTGTTAGCTGCTAAGGACTGTATCTTTAGCAATGTGTATATTACATATATATATATATAAATATATTTT
>JBBPBX010011910.1:0-21734 GCA_038048925.1 Garcialebias charrua | reverse complement strand
ACACACACACACACACACACACACACACACACACAATACCCCCAACTCCTGTTAAGATATATCAGTGTTTATATATTCATCAATGTGATTAATCAAAATCAGTATATAGCCACTGTACAATGTGTGTCCTCATTTACCCATTACAGCACTCTACTAGATCTATAAAGCTAATTGAACAAATCATTCTAAAGAGACTAATCAGAGCTTTTAGATCACATTCATACACCGATGGGACACACATCGGAGGCAACAAGGGGTTCAGTGTCTTGCCCAGGGACACTTTGGCATGTGACTGCTGGTGGATTTGAACCCCCAACTCTTGCATTAGAGGACAACTGCTCTAACCACTCAGCCACAGCCGCCTTGACTTTCAGCATCCTGACTGTCTGTGTCTCCATCATCCACATTTTCTATGTCTATAGCATTCTCTGGCAGCCACGCCTCATCACTGCTGTCACTATACTCATCACCAGAGGAGTCAGAGGGAATTTCCTCAACTATTCTATAGTGTTCCTTATTCTTCTTTGCTGCACTTATGGTATAAAAATACGAGAAATTTTTCATTTTACTAACACAAACTACAACTGATTGTGCAAAAAAATTATATATTTTTAAAACTAACATAGATGTACCCAAAATTAATTTAATTACAAGCAAAACAGTCATAATGAAAGATAAATCAACTACATGACTTATGTTAAAAAATATAGTCAGCAATGCATGACGTCCACTGTGTTGGACACAGGGTTAATCGTCATTTACTGCTTATTTGAAATAAAATTTTCCAAACTAAACTAATAATATTGCTACTTAGATACTCCTGCTTATCAGCACATTTTTTGATCCTCCAAGAATAAAAGGATTGACAGAAAATTCCAGGAGTGGTCAACAAGTTTGTCTGTCTGACAACCATCTTGGATTCCGATCCTGTTCACTTGTAGTTACAACAACTAACCACTGAATTAACCTCAACGGAGGGGAGCAGTAGAGAGCATTCTAAGGACCAGTGTTGGGAATGTTACTTTAAAAAAGTAATTAATTATAGTTACTAGTTACTTCTCCCAAAAAGTAACTGAGTTAGTAACTGAATTACTCACCTATAAAAGTAATTAGTTACCAGGGAAAGTAACTATTGTTTGTTTGGTTGGTTTAAGTTTAGATATATCTACGAATTTAAAGTAGAAATGCTTACAGCACCTCAACAGAACATGACTGGTTGACATACTATACTTCAAGTTTTTTCTTCATTACAAAATACAGGTTAACAAAATAACAATTGTGTTTTCAGCTCTATGCACACCCTGTACTGTTCAAGCGTTTTCTTAGAAATAAAAGTAAACAGTTAAAATAAGTGCTTTGTAGTGTAAAATAAAATCAAACACTCACACAACTGGTTCTTCAAGTATTTTCTTACAAACAAAATAACCATTTTAACAATATGAAGTACTTTTAAAACAGTACTGAAAATCTGAATTACCTGAGCAGTTGTGAGAGATGCTTGTCAGATCAGATTACGACGGACGTACACTTCTCTCCGGGACATAATGTACACTTCACATGCACGTTCTTGCCTTTTACCTCAAGGAGAGTAAAGTAATTTCTGTATTTCCACTTTGAAAACGCCAACTTTCCCTCCAGACTCGCCATTGCTGCCGGACTTTTCAGATTTGAAGCAGCGAGCCTGCGGCTTGTGGTTTGAGAGTGAACTGAACAACAAAACATCTGATTGGCTGACCTCTGCCTGACACTCTACATTAGCCAATCAGCAGCATTCTTATTGTTTCGCCCCTCCCTCGCCTCTGCTCCCTCCCTCTCCTCCTCTCCCTTACCAAGGGGGGAAAAAAGTAAACAGTTTACGAGAGCCAGCGCGGAAGACAACGTTAACTAACGTACCCCCATTTAGTGAATGTAACGGTAATGGCGTTGTAACGATAGACATAGTAACTACTTTGATTACCCGTTAATGAAAAAAATAACTCCGTTTGTAACGCCGTTTATTTGTAACTCCGTTATACGTCGTATAGCTCGCCCTTTAGCTCCTATTGGATATCTCCCCCCGCGACAACGTCATACTGAATAACCTTTTAGTCCACGCCCACCTACAGTGTGGGCCCGTCCCGTGTGTATTTAACTCCACCACACGGAAGGAACAGCCTCTTTTCATCATTCACCGTAATACAGAAGACCTGTCTACACCTACGACTATGTCTACATCTACTTCGATAGGAAGAGTGTGCACGAGGTGCTGCGGGGTATTCCTGCAGGACTTTGACCCGCACCTCGTGTGCGTGCATTGCCTGGGACCTGGTCATGGTCTGGACCACTCCTGCCGCATCTGTGCTGGACTGTCCGCTGACGAGCGGGAGCGCCGGGCCGCTCTGCTCGAGCTAGCCCAAAAAGGCGCGCGCCCCCGTAGGGACGAGTCTACGGGGGGGAGCAAGAGGCCGCCCTGCACGGGCCAGCCAGAGAATGCACGCGGTCACGGAGGGGTGAGTCCGTGGAGACCCAGGATACTCAGCCGGACGAGCCGGACTGGTCGCCCGATAGAGAGTACGGCAGCGAGGCGAGCACAATCCACTCTCCCATCAGCGGCTTGGAGACTCCTGACGAGGAAGGCTTGGGCCCGGGCCGGAGCCCCCCTCCTCGCCGAGTCCTCCTCCCGTAGGTGCGCTGCTGCACGCACTCCCGGCCATCATCAAAGAGGCTGCAGAGACTACAGGTTTGGATGTCCCAGTGCCGCCTCTGCCGAAGTCCGACGACATGCTGGGAAGGTTTGGCGCCACTTCGATTCGACGCGTGGACCCAATATGGCCACGCTTCCCGGGCTTACTGAAGTACTGGACAGAGGGCACAGCAGACCCTGCAAAGATGAAGGCACCCCTGTTGGAGTTCGCCCCCGTAACGAAGGTGGAGGGTTTCACCGAGCAGGGGTTCCCGTCGGTGCCCCCCTTGGAGCTAGGCCTAGCAGAGGTTTTTGGCGCTAAAACGGGGAGGCTGGACCAGAAGCCCGCCCCATCTGGTAAGCTAGACCAAACAGTGCTACAGCTAGCTAACCGAATTTTCCAGAGCTCCATGCAGACTGCAGCAGCAGACAACAACGTGGCGCTGCTTGCGTATCACATGTCCAAGGAGCTGGAAAAAGCTGAGCTGTCGGAGCCGATGAAGAGCTCGCTCTGCACAATGGCAGACGTGATTCTGTACCTGTGCGCCGCCTCCACCGCCTGCCTGTCCCACAACACAGGGTGGCTAACCATGATCCACCGTGCCATCTAGCTACGCCAGGCGCCGAATATGTCAGAGTACCTAAAGAGAGAGCTGCTCCAAGGGAAGTTTTCATCGGAGAACTTGTTCGGGACAAGTCTGAAGGACTTTAGGGAAAAGCCCAAGATGGCAGAGGAGGTGTCTGGAGACTGTGAAGAGCCTGATGTTTGCTCAGCGCCCTCCATGGAACTGGAAGGACGGTCGCCAGCAGAGGCAACAGTTCAGACAGTCCACGGCTACAGCTGCCTCCAACCGTGCAGCCCCCGAGAACCCCCCTCCATACAAGGAGCAGCGGTATCAGAACCAGTACCAGAACCAGTTCCGCAAGCCACCTGCCGTGCAGCAGTTCCAGAAGGGCGGCCGCCATCAGTGGCAGAACTGGTCGGGACAGAACTGGTCGGGGCAAAAACACCAGCAGCAGTACCAGCAGCCAAGCAAGCGCGAGCAGAAAAAATGACTGGCTGCAGGGAGTGTGCATGAAAGAAGTTCTGTGTCTGATTTGTTTTCAATAAATCAAGAGAGTGAACAGAATGTGGTTTCTTTTGTGTCGAGCTCGTCCGTAGGGTCATGTCTCCCTCTAGCGGCTCAGGTACGCACACTTCCCACCACTGATAAAAAGCTGGTCTCCAATAAACAGCTTTCTTCACAACTCTACAAAACTAGGTATTTCACATCCTTCAATGAACCCACACAGCTGCAGCCAGATCATCTGCACTGCAGCTCTGAGCGCAGCGGGAGGAAACGCGTCTCACAGAGCGAACACGAGCCACCGCTGAAGCGGAGGGCAGTGTGCAACGGAAGTGACGTTGTCCCTCCGCGTGGGTTCACCTCCACTACAAGCTCGGAAGAGCCTGACTGTCCCTTTCTGGCCAGGGTTCCCGTGGGCCACTCACGTGGCGGAGGTAGAGCCCTCGAAATGGTTAATGACCATGTCGCGCGCAATCGATCACGCGCACGCGCACCCACTGTTGGAGAGACACGCCCAGTGGAGAGAGCTGTGCACTCTCGACAAGTGGATGGACGCACTCATCCGCAGAGGTTATGCGCTTCAGTTCGTTGCAAAACCTCCTCCTTTCAGAGGAATATTAAAAACAGAGCTGACAGACTCAAAGCAGACCTCCTCCCTGAGGACAGAGATAACAGAGCTGCTGTCAAAGGGAGTGGTTGCCAGAGTACCGGACGAGGAGAAAAACACAGGGTTTTACTCCCGTTATTTTCTCGTCACGAAGAAGTCAGGCGGCTGGAGACCGATTCTCGATCTATCGACGTTCAACAAATCGATCGTAAAGAGGGGTTTTCACATGCTGACAATGAAGCAGCTGCTGAAAAATGTAAAACAGGACGATTTCTTCACCTCACTCAACCTGCGGGACGCTTATTGGCACATACCAATAGTTCCAAAACACAGGAAGTTCCTACGCTTCTCCTTCGAGGAAGCTCAGTTCGAGTTCGAGAGGTTACCCTTCGGCTACTCCTTGGCCCCGCGCACATTTACGAGATGCGTTGGGACCGCGCTCCAGCCGTTGCGCACAGCTGGAATGAGGATTTTCTTTTACCTCGACGATCTGCTTCTGTTAAGCAGCTCGAGGCAGGAGGCTGCAGCTCAAACCAAAGTTTTAGCGGAGCACTTGTTAAAACTGGGTTTTTCAATCAACTGGGGGAAAAGTTCCCCCCTCCCAGATCAAAGGATTATTTATCTGGGGGTAGAACTCAACTCGTGCACGATGAGAGCTCGTCTTTCCGAGCAGAGAGCGCACGACCTGGCAACTCAGCTGTCGCGAGTCAGACCAGGAAAATTAGTGACAGCGGCGACCATCATGCGACTTCTGGGGCTGATGGCGGCCGGTCACGTGGTCGTGGAGTTAGGTTTGTTGCATATGAGGACGATGTAACGCTGGTTTGCCCGCTTGCACGTGGATCCGGTGCATCAAAAGAGGCGGATGATCAGGGTTCCCCCCTCCGCGGAAGCCGATTTACATCACTGGGGGAATCCTCTGACGTTGTCAGAGGGAGTCTCCATGACCACACCTACGTCTCATATTCCAGTCTTCACAGACGCCTCTCTGATGGGCTGGAGGGCGACGTGTCTGGGTCAGACGGTGGGAGAGAGGTGGCCAGAGCACACTCTCCTCCATATAAACGTTTTAGCACTTCTGACGGTTTACAAAGTGGTGCAGCATTTTGCTCCCCTGCTTCGAGACCAACATGTACTGATACACACCGACAACCAGGTGGCAGCATCGTACATAAATCGACAAGGCGGCGTCCGCTCAGCCCAACTGCTGGACGTGGCGAAGCAGCTCCTGCTCTGGGCTCACCAGAACCTACGCTCTCTGCGAGCAGTGTACATTCCTGGTGTTCTGAACAGAGGAGCGGACATCATGTCGAGGGGGGGGCCACGTCAGGGAGACTGGGCTCTACACCCCGACATAATAACACAGATCTGGTCCAGGTTCGGCCAACCGAGCGTGGACCTGTTTGCGTCACGGGAGAACGCGCAGTGCGCACTGTGGTTCTCTCTGAGCTCGAAGGACGACCCTCCCCTGGGAGTGGATGCTTTTCCGCACAGCTAGTGGCCAGAGAAACTACTGTACGCTTTCCCACCTGTGGCTCTCGTCCCACTCGTCCTGGAGCGAGTCCAGAGGGAGAAGCTGTCAGTCATCCTGATAGCTCTAGAGCGCAAATACGCGTTGTGGTTCCCGGCCCTCCAGCAGCTGTTGTGGGACGAACCCCTACAGCTTCCGTGGAGAGAGGATGCGCTTCTGCAGGCAGGAGGGGCGATCACGCACCCTCCAGAGATAAGCCAACCCCTGTGGGCTTGGAGGCTGAACGGAACCGTTTAACTCGTCTAGGCCTGTCTCCAGCCTTGGTAAAAACTATTCAAGATGCACGCGCGGAGGCCACAACAACTGTGTACGCGTCAAAATGGGCGGCTCTCCAGCGCTGGTGCGCTGAAAGAGGTGTCGACGCAACATCATGTGAACTGAGCTGCGTGTTGTCATTCCTGCAGCTGTTATTAGATAGGAATTTGGCTTATAGTACCATTAAAGTATATGCAGCTGCTATTTCCTCATGTCATGAAGGCTTTGGTGACAGGACGTTATTTAATCAAACGCTGTTGAAGCGTTTTCTGCAAGGTGTGCGCAGACGTAAACCAGTGAGGCGTGACCTCTCACCTCAGTGGGATTTGTCCTTGGTTTTACGCACCTTGCTCAAAGCTCCTTTCTAACCTCTGAACAACGTGTCACTGAAGTTTCTGTCCCTCAAAACTGCACTCTTACTGGCGCTGACGTCAGCAAAGAGAGTGAGTGATTTATGTGCACTGTCTGTGGCCCCATCATGTTTACAAATCCAACAAGATGGAAGCTCTGCCACTTTAAGGCCCAATCCAGCTTTTATGCCAAAAAATTTAAACAGTACGTTTAAATCAAGGCAAATTATTTTAAATGGGTTCCATCCTCCTCCTCACACTTCAGAGGAGGAAGCCAAACAACATTTGTTGTGCCCTGTCCGTGCGCTACAGTGTTATGTGGCACAAACGGCCAGTTTACGCCAGTCCCAGAGTTTGTTCATCCACTACAGGGACGAGCTCTGTCATCCCAGCGGCTCTCACACTGGCTGTGTGAAGCCATCTCAGAAGCAGAGTGTGTGGAGTAGAACCTCCTCAGACGCTACGTGCTCATTCTACACGGGCGTTGGCGTCTTCTGCAGCTTTACATGGTGGGATGACAGTAAGCGATCTGCTTGGCAGCCTCGTGGGCCACGCCCTGCACGTTCATAAGATATTACCTGCGTGACATGTCAGGTCCCTCCATGACTAATTCAGTCCTGGGAGTTATGGATTAGCGGGGTAAAGTTTTCATGTGGTGTTCTGCCACTCCACCTGCCTCTGTGCAGGATGTGTGAGTGTTGCCATCAGTCTCAGGGCTCTGGGACTGAGTTTGTTGTAAAAAAAAAAAACACACAAAAAAAAAAACACACAAAAAAAAAACACAAAAACAATAAACAATGTTTGTGAGGCTGCGGTGCGGCTGTCACACGCCTGTCAGGCCGCAGTGCAGGCCTGCAGGCTTATCCGCCAATCACCAGCGCCCTCCTCTGGTGCGTCGTGACGTGGAACGTACGGATGACGTATGAGGAAGGACAGAGGTGTGTTTGGGTGAGCAAGGACTTCATGCTTGGGCTGGACCCAATGGGGCATGGACTACATCCTGCTACGCCCTTTATCCAATAGGAGCTAAAGGGCGAGCTATACGAAGTATAACGTTGGTTACGTATTGTAACCCCAGATTATACGAGTATAGCGGAGCCCTTTAGCTTTGTGGGCCCCATTGGCTCTTGGACGGCTGAATGATAAGCTGTTCGAGGCTGTTCCTTCCGTGTGGTGGAGTTAAATACACACGGGGCGGGCCCACACTGTAGGTGGGCGTGGACTAAAAGGTTATTCAGTATGACGCTGTCGCGGGGGGAGATATCCAATAGGAGCTAAAGGGCTCCACTATACTCGTATAATCTGGGGTTACAATACGTAACCAACGTTATTCCCATCACTGCTAAGGACTGATATGCAATTCCACCATAGAATCCACTGCATTTAGGAAACCATGACTTTTAAACAGCTGTCCACTGTAGTGACCGCTATGCACCAGAGGCTAATGTGTGTCCACTGGTTCATAAGATGTTCGGCTAACACACACACACACAACACAGGTTTGTTTTGCTATATTTAGCTATGGAGCCTTTGCATTGACTTCCATTCATGTATATAGCCTAACCCTGGCATTTACCCTAAACCTAACCATTGCCAGTACATACCTAACCCTAAATCTAACATATCCTCAATTCACACCTTAGTCCTAAACCTAACCCCTAATCCACCAACTGTCACGATTTGGTTCCAGTGGAGGATGCAGACCCAAAATGCAGGCACAACAGGACTCAGAGACAAAGTGTAAAATAATGAACACTTTAATAATCAAAATAATAAACTGACGGTGTAGTAACTTACAAAAACAAGGGGAAAATGAGTAGTGGCTCCACCAGACTTCAGGGAGGTATGATTATGACCCGGCGAGGAACAAAATGAAATGAGAGGGTTTTTATACTGGGAGAGTGAGTAAATCAGAGCTGCTTGGCAGGTGGTTGATGACAACAGGTGAAAGTGATTAGGGATGCAGAATGGAAGTGAGGAGTGAGTGAAAACAGAAAAAGCATGACAGGCGCAGAGCCTGACACCAACGGGGCTTCATCTTATGGGGCCTGGGCTTTGGGCCCCATAAGGAGCAGTTGGTCCTCACAATGTAGTATAAGTTTTTTTTTTTCATTCATTCATTCATTCAACCTTTATTTATACAGGCTAGCCTCGTTGAGTCACGGGGACTCATTTACAAGAGGGACCTGTCTCACTCACACCAAACAACCATCCACTCTCACACTCACACCTAGGGTCAATTTAGAGTCACCAATCAGCCTAACAAGCATGTTTTTTGGTCTGTGGGAGGAAACCGGAGTACCCGGAGGAAACCCACGCATGCACGGGGAGAACATGCAAACTCCACCCAGAAAGGCCCCGGACCGGGATTTGAACCGGCAACCTTCTCGCTGAGAGGCAGCAGCTCTACCAGTTGTGCCACCGTGCTGCCCAAGTGAATTCATTTTGTCTGATTTCCACAAGGGAAAAATAACTTGTGGCTATTTAGGATTTATGAAACATTAACAAAGCCTTAATAAAGCATGAATAGTCTTCACTTTAGAATGGTTCACAAATACACTTAAGTAACTACTAGCAACTGCCTTAATTAATGATGCATTGCAGGATTAATAGATAGTGAATTCAAACATTATTTAACAATTAGTACGCATTTAATACATGTGGTGAAAGCACATTAATTTGTGCATTTACAAATATAGATAGCATAGTTAATTCATGAGTTATTAAGCATGAATAAACATTGAGTACGTAGGTTTTGGAACTCATTATTCTTTATGTATAAAGCGTTAATAAGTGTGTTAATTAATAGTGTATTAAGTGTGAATCATTCTTAATTAATGATGTTTTCAATGTTAATTAAATGTTTATTAATGCTTAAATAAGGCTAAATAATGTTTAGTTATTATAAAGTGTTACCACCTTTCCTGCTTACCAGCAAATCACTGATGTGTTTCAGAGATGAATTTATCTTTTGTAATTATTTCTTAATAGCAGAAAATTCAACCTAGAGAGACTCACAAAATGAGAGAAAGTAATACAATTAAAAGGTTTTATTGATTAGGGTTTCTTTGGCGCTCGGGCCCCGGCGGAGGGCATGCATGCCGGACTGCTGAGAGCTTGAATGTCCGGCATAGGGAGATAGATAATGGATATCTTCCCCCCGGGACCAGAACCCGGTGGTGGAGTCGGGATCGCAGACGTCCAATCCATCCCACCGGTACGTGAAAAACGGCCAGCCAGCGGCCGTCGGCTCCGGTCAACCCTGAGACAAACACCAGCGCAGAACTCCCATCCTGAGCAAGCACGAAGCTACAGTGGGAAGGAAAAACTCCCCCGTGAGGAAGAAACCTCCAGCAGAACCAGGCTCAGGACAAGCGGCCATCTGCTTTGACCGGCTGGGTTGCAGGGAACAGGAAGCAGGAGCGCACACAGACGCAGGACCAGGACGGAGGTGAGCAGGACAACCCCAGGAGGCGCAGTCAGGACGAAGAACAGGGGAGAACAGAGGAACCAGAAACTCCGGGTGGAGAAGGGGAGGTGGAGGGAGGCGACCAGACTTGCAACGGGCAAACAGGAAGAGCTGAGGAAAGGGACGCCTTATATCCAGGTGGACAGTTGATGAGTGATTCAATGCACCTGCGAGTCTTGCCATTGTTGAATTTGCATCTTCGACTTCATTTCAATGGTAATTGTTTTCAATCAATCCTTTTTCAGTCACGTTTTAAATTGAGGGAAAAACATTTAGATGAACAGAAAAACAATAGTAATGTGATGTAGGCCCGCAGCCCCTCCTTTTTCAAACGGAGCTTCAAATAATGCTGAATAAGAGTGTAACCTATTTGTTTTTCTGTGTTTTTAGGAAAAGATCCATCAACAAGCTTCAAGCAAGGCATTATCAAGTTTTTGGTCTGTAAAGTTATTTAAATAAAAATCTGTTTTAAAACTAGCAACTTTATCTCCTGTGCCATTTTTTTATTTGTTGTATTATCTGCCTCTTTGTCAGCACAGTTCTTATCTTGTAAGTAAATAAATACAAATTTTCAGATATCTGGTTTTAGTTTTAGCTCAACGGTTGCTAACTATGATTGGTATTTTATACTTTTTTCAGTGTTTTTCTTAATACATGTAGCTTAATATCACACTATCACACACACACAGCAAGGGGGAGAGACAAGGGGGAGAGACGTGTTCACAAAGGCAGGGGCCAAAACTGCCCACAGAGACACACACACACAGATAAGCACATGCAGGCATTCACAGAGAGGAGCAAAGCAGCTCATACACAGACAGAAACAACTTCAAAACAACGTATAAATAATTTCAAATGACGCAAACAAACTCAAAGGACGCATAAACATGTTCCAAAACGACACGTCTAAGAAATAATGTCCTATTTTGACTGCCGGATCCCACCTATAATGTTCAATAAAGGTCTTGGCAGATCAGCCTCACAAAAATGCCTATTTTGCTCCTTGACTTAAAATGATCTGCCTCACAAAAATAGCAAAAGGTCTTGGTTGTGCAGCTAACGACGTGCGACATCCGCTTAGCTTTTGAAAACACATGCCTCACTTTAAAAATTTGAAAGTCTGGACCCAGCTCTGACCCAGTTCAAAACGTACTCAAACTCGTCTAAAAATGACGTATCAACTAACATTTATTCACACTCACTTTCTTGTTTACCTGTGCGGTGTCTGGAAATCTCCGCCAATCTGATCCTGACGGCTCCAATGGACAGAAGATGCTGGCCAGAGACAAACCAACTGGACTTTATTATTTCTGCCATGCGCATGGGTCTTCGTAGCGCGCTCTGTTTGGAGGTCATCAGGAACAGGTATGGGGAGCAGTGTTGGGGTAGTTACCCAAAATAAGTAATTAGTTACACATTACAAGTTACTTTTTAAAAAAGTAACATATTACACTACTTAGTTACTCAGTTCTGAAAGTAACTTAGTTACATTACTTTTGGATTACTCTAATACTGTACCTGAGATTTAACCTGTATTAATTTTTATCTTTCAATAATGATATTAGAGATCTTTTTGACACTCATTTTTGATGAAAAAGTAAAACAGCAGTGCAACATAACAAGCACAATGCATTTGTAAATGTGCCATTCAAAAGGTATGACAATATCAATGACAATATCAAAATGTAAAACTTCTGTTTAAAAAAAATAAAACAGAACAGACAGGTTTACAAGAAATCTAAAATAACTACCTATCAGCCTCTTTCAAACCAGTTATGTGATCACAATCTGACAGGCTTACCTTTGTGCTTGACGGATTTTTCATGCTGACGGACATCGTTCCTTCCCCCATGAGAGAGAGACACTAAAGTCGCGGTTACAAATCTTAAAAAACGCGTAATAAACTTTAGGAAAGTAAATTCGCTGTCCCATTTTTCAACATATTTACACGAAGTCTTAACTTTTTTGGCAGGGACGCGTCCTCTCTCGTTACATCCATCTCTATGTGTTTTTCCGGGTTTGTTCTCGAGTCTCGACCGCGCCAGCCCCAACATCGCGAGAACTGCCACCGAGGCTTACTGCAGGTGGCAGTTCTCGCGAGGCTAGTGACAGAGGCCGTATGTCTATGTACCTTTATATGTCTATGTACGTTGACGTATAACGTTCCGACGTCATCGCGTACGTCTTTGTTTTCCCCACGTGACAGTCTGCTCCATAGATATCTATATATAATGTCTATGGTCCGCTCCGTCGTCCTCGTCGTACCACAACTATTCTCCGAAAGGTAAATAAATAAAACTATTCTCCGAAAGGTCCTGATTGTAACGCAAGTAACGAATGTAAGGTTTTGTTAGTAACTGTAATATATTACAGGCATTTTCAAAGTAGTGCGTTACACTACTACGTTACTGCAAAATGTAATGTGATTACTGTAACGCGTTACTAAGTAACGCGTTACACCCAACACTGATGGGGAGAAACTGGTCGTTTCAGCACCAAATAATGATAGGGATTTTAAACACCTGTCACCTTAATAAAACCACACAAGAAGAAACAATAATTGAGTTAGACACAAATCATGAACTTTGCAAAGGGGATATGCTTTTAATGCACTTCTGAAACTTAGTTTGGTCTCAAAACACATTTCCAGCACAATCCGAATTGTACGGGACCTCACAGACTATTTATTGCAGAACGAGGTGGAGTTTGACAAGTTACACAAACTCTGACATCTTACAGATAAAACTGGAGTCATGGTTCTGTTCAAACATGAACATCTAATCAAAACATAGTTTAATCATGAACAAGGCTTCAAGACTGTCTGTTCTTCAACAAGGGGAAAACAAACATGTTTGTACACTCAGAATAAGTGTTTGATGTGAACAGAGAACATTTGATTAGAAGTGAGCTGGGTAAGAATTATGTCAGAGTAATTATTTTCAGATGATAAATGTTGAATACATCCATTAGTATATGACTAATGTTAGCTTGTAACAGCTAATATGTTTAATATTTATTGTTGCTACATTATGTAGTATGTATCTAGGTGGTACTAGGCTGGATCATGTATGATACAGTATCTATATATCTACCTTACCATCATAATCCAATCGCAATGTCACTCACTACTAGGGGTTGCATGACTACATATGTTTTAAAGTTGACTTCAACATGATAAAAGTCGAGTCGACATTGATTAGTTGTTGTGACGTCATAGGCACTCACGACGCTATATCATATTCACCAGCATGGGCCCGGGTTAGAAATGACAGCTCTAAACAGCAGGGCAGGCAGTGGTGACTACGACTAGTCGATGTGAAATTAAAAAACTTGCGAGATGTCCAAGAATAAACTAGTTGATTCAACCCTTACTCATCAGGCAGCTGAACAGGACACAACAGTGTCAAATAGGTATTTTCTACAAGAAGGTCTGTTGGTATGGTATGGTTGCCTTATAGTGACAGAGATATTGTTGGTCCAGTTTATCAAGTTGTTGTTCCAATTAAGTTCAGAAACTTCGTTTTGGAAACTACTCATGGAGAGCTGTCTGTCCATCTAGGAGTCAATAAAACTTATAATCGAGTGTTGCATTATTTTTATTGGCCCCCATCTGAAAAAATATGTCCCTCATTTTGTGAAAACCTGACACACCTGTCAGTTAACTGGAAAACCTAAACAGAACTTGAAACCAGCTCCACTTTTTCCCATACCTGCCACTGGTAAACCTTTTGAACATTTAATCATAGACTGTAGCCCACTAAGTCCTTCAAAGTCATGAGCTGTGTATTTACTGACAGTTATGTGTAAAAGCACTCGTTATCTTGCAACATACGCTCTGAAAACCATTACAACAAGGTCGGTGGTCAAAGCTTTATCTAATTTCATTTCAGTGTTTGGAATTCCAAAGACCATTCAGACAGACAGAGGCACCAATTTCACTTCACACATGTTTGCTGAAATTTTGAAACAGCTTAGTGTAGTACATCAACAAAGCAATGCTTATCCTTCTCAAAGCTAGGGGGCACTAGAGCACTTTCACCAAACTCTAGAGACATTGTTGCGAGCATACTGTACAAACCCAGAAAGTTCATTCTCAATAGTCCAGGTATCAAATCCGCTCATTCTCAATCAGTTCATCTGGACAGTTTCTTTTTAGTAGAAACGTTTCACCCTCACTCCAGAGGGCTTCGTCAGTCAGAGCAGTCCAAAGCAAACTGAAGCTACCCCACCAAGTAAACAACTTAAGTGGACCAACCAGTTTGCTGTAGCCAAGATGGTTTCTGGGGGCTTGTCCCTCGTCGACTCCTCCCAGGCAGGCAGACATACTGTACAAAGTTGAGCAGAGACTGAGAAGAAGGTCTGCCTTGGCTTATTCTGGCAGCTTGTGAAGTTGTACAGGAAAGCACAAGGTTCAGTCCAAAGGAGCTAGTATTTGGACTATATGTGCATGGTCCCCTTGCTATTCTAAAAACTAACTTAGAGAGTTCTGATCCACCATCAAACTTGTTCGACTACATTAATGGCTTTCGTCGCAGACTTTTCTTGGCTGGCAAACTAGCTTCTGAGAATCTTAAAAAAGCTCAGAGAAAGATGAAACAATGGTTTGACCAAAAAGCTGAAAGTAGAGTGTTTCACCCAGGAGAGAAGGTGCTTGCCTTGCTTCCTACTCAGGGTTCTAAAGAAGCCCTGGCTCTAATTTGGGCATTGCAGCACTTTGATGTATATGTGAGCGGGAGGTTCGTTTCCTGTTGTGGTGTATTCAGATCGTAACCCGTTGACCTTTCTGCACCCCTTACAGAGTCCAAATCAGCGCTTGATGTGATGGGCCTTATTCCTGCAACCTTACAACCTTGAAATTCAGCACATTCAAGGCACTGAGAATGTGCTGGCAGATGCATGGTCTCGTGCCATTGATGGACAAGACTAGTAGGAAGAGTGGCTGCAGAGGTCCTGGTTGGACACTCTGTTTAAAGGGAGGAGGTGTTACAGCTGCAGTGGTCTTTGCCGCTTTTTCCTTGTATGGTTCTGGAGACAGGGCTGCAGGTGTTTTTATTTTGCCTTAATTGGTGCACTTCTGTTATTTAAGCTGCTGTAGTGGTACACCTATTTCTCTGAAAACTCCCAGTAACCGTGTTTCCATCTATTTTCAATTCGAATTTTGAGCAAATTTTTGAAAAAAGGGGCGGCCTTGGTGTAGTGGTAATGGCAGTCGTCTCCCGATCGGAAAGTTGGCGGTTCGACTCCCGGGACCCGCACCATGCGTCGTTGTGTCCTTGGGCAAGACACTTAACCCTGAGTTGCTCCCGGTAGGACTGGAAAGCACCTTGCATGGTAGTCTGCCGCCACCGGTTTATGAATGTGTGTAGCATTCAATATATGTGTAGCACTTTGAGATTTTCAGTAATGAAAAGTGCGTTATAAATTGAATTTATTATTATTATTTAAATTTCGCAAAAATGTAAATAAAATTTAATGTGAATCAGAAGTGTTTCCATCAACTGGCTTGAAGCAAATCCACCAGGCCACGCAAAGCGGCATTACGTCAGACGTCAGCGTCATTACGTTAGACGTTAGCGTTACGCATGTCTACAGTAAACAGGAAGTAGCGGTTGAAAACAGGACCCGACCACACATCTCGGCAAAATGGAGAGAATATTTCAGGTATGTGTTGCTATCGGGCAAGTTGTATTTATTCTGTCATGCCAACTAGTTTTAGCGATGTTACATGTTGTCCGGAGACGAAGTCACGTGACGTAAATGTTCGCTACGTCAGAACTGAGTCGGCAAATCTGTTTCCATCTCTCGTTTTGCGCATCGGCTCTGATTCGAAAAACCCAAAAAACACCTCAAGCGAGCGTATCAACTTTTTTGAGAATTAGAGGAAGTTAATTCGAATCGTGCCGTTTCCATTCAGCTTTTCTGATGCGATACTTCAAAATGCGCATCAAGAAACCTTGATGGAAACACGGCTAAAGAGACACCTCTTTCTTCACATCCTACACTGCCATGCATGCAGCTGGAGAGGAGGCTTTCCCCTTCCTCCTCCTCAGAACCCATTTTGGATTGGTTTGTACCTCATGGTTGTGGTTTGTTAGGTTTGTTTTGTATTTATCCATTAAGGATACATTTCAGGTATTCAAACTTATTTCAGGTTTTCTGCTCTAGTAAAATCTAATAAATGCCATTTTTATTTAATCAGAAAATCCTTGTGTGGTCTCCTTTAATGTTACCCCACCAAAGAGCCTGGTGGATGTAACAGCCGTTATCTGATATATTCACAAATTTGGAAGATGTCAGCAGTGGTTCTGGCAATTGTGAGGCTGCCTGCCTTGTGTGAATGAATGTGCCGTGCTTCGAGCACTCAGACTCAGATACCTTGTAAGCTAAGTTGTAAGCTGGATGCAATTTCTGAGAATCACAGGCCACTTGCGGCACCTGGAACTCACTGGCGTGAAGGAATCAACCTTGGAGAAGGTTACAAGCATGGCCCGGTGGAGTGACCATGAAATTTGGCTGTTTGGATTTGCCATTGAGATGTACCAGCAGAACTATGAAAGCAGACAAAAAATCAAGCAGTCGGCCTGTCCCAAAACAAATGGTATCCGAATCTGGTTTTCCCGCTTGGCCTTGAATAGGCAAACTATCTCAAATTTCTCCTGGAGGTTATATGAACAAGAAGGTCTGCTCTGCTCCTCCACCCCACTCCCCTACCCGTCCCTTCCCGAGGACATCTGTAGACCTTTATCAGAGTCAAGCTGGCTGACAGACACTTTGCCATTTCTTATCAGGTCTATGGAAATTTCTGGCAGTGTCCACGGCCAACTCACCGCCTTTGTCGGCCTCCTCATGTATGAATGTATTATGATGTTGTTTGTATGTTGCTGTTGATGTGCGAGGTCTTTTTTTTTTTTTTTTTCAATTTTTACACTGTGCCCCTGCCAGGACACAGTGCAAGGTCTTTTTTTCCATCTCCCTTCTTGTTTCTCTTTTCCTTATCTACTCTTGTCTGTCTGAAACAGGTCTTTCTTGTTAATGAGTCCTTGAGGCTCAGTGGAAACTAACATGTATAAATAAAGGTTGAATGAATGAATGAATGAGAGTGCAAATCCAAAGAATATGGACTGAGGGAAAACAGGACTCAAACTCTTCAAGAAGAAAAGGTGACTTATTTACTGTGACGATATAGCGATGTACACAACAGGGACCAGGAAAACCTGGGGATGGAGCAGAAGGGTCTGTTTCTCTGAGGAGAGGAGATAGTAAGTATTCTGATGTTTGTTTCTTAAAAGAGGATGAACAAGTAGAGCCATTGAGAAGAGGGCAGAGGATTTCCAACAAGGATCGATCCAGGCTTAGTCAGTGCAACTGATGGAAGGAGTACACAAGTGGCAAGTAGCTGGATGACAAAGGAACAGCTGTAATGAAGTCCATGTAGGATCCACAGGCAGGTACAGGCGTACAGGACTAAGGTTAATTGTAAAATGGTTCAGGGCTGCAGACTCAGGAAACAAGTTTCTGATAAATCACGAGGCAAACACAAAGGTAAGTACTTTTTTTGGTATTCAATTCAATTCAGTTTGTTTATATAGCACCAAGTCACAACATAAAGCCCGCAGTATAGCTTTGCGTTGGGCCGAACACCGCTCGACGTGCGCGTGTTACGCGTAGGCAGTTCACAGCATAGCTCAGCGTGAGGCTCCAGCGTTTTCGCTCCAAATTCTTGATGTCATTTGAGCAGCAGCAGGGCGGAGCATTTACCTACGGGACAAATTGAGGTCGCTGATTTTGCTGACATGCCTACTGAATTGATTGAAAGGTCGGGTGGGGGAAAAAAAGCCACGGGCTGCGCGGCGGTTTTCTATGTTTATATGTTAATAAAAAGTTCTAAAAAATAAAAATAAAAACAGGGAGCGCTGGCCCAGCACACCAGAACACCAGGAAATATTTAGAACCTCCCGCAGCCACGTTGAACATGAGTTTAGTTCGCTCGTGACTAATTCATTCATTTCTCATCAAGGAGGAAGCGATCACTTGACTTTTGGCAAAAAAGAAAAAGAAAAGTCCAGATCAGAGATGAAAAGGGGGAATTTAATACATTTGTGTCTCATACAAAACAGTCCGGCACCGGGCAGTTTATTGTGAGATAACGAGCGCGCGTAAGCGGTCGTAAAATTTGAGCTTGGCGCGTTCACACCCACGTTCAAAGGCTTGTGCCATGGCGTTCGCACGGCGTCGAGCGGCGTTCGGCCCAACGCAGAGCTATACTGGGGCCATAAAGCCTCCAATAGACCTCTGCGTCCTCCCTGTACGCCTCTGTACGACGTACGTATGCTGTGGCAAAGCGTAGCCCCCGCGTAGCCCCTCGGGCACAAACGCGCAAAGCTCTTTTTTTACGACCGCGTACGCTTGAGCGGTGTCTGACCATAAACTTCCCCGGCGCCGGACTGTTTTGTATGTTACACAAATGAATTAAATTCCTCTTCTTTATCGCTGATCGGGCCTTTTCTTTTGTTTTTTTGCCAAAAGTCAAGTAATCGCTTCTTCCTCCGTTCACTCGATGACTGAAATGAATGAATTCAGGTCCTACCTGGCTGCGGGAGGTTTTATATATTTCCTGGTGGGCGGTGAGCTGCAGGAAAAGCGCTCCCTGTTATTATTTTTATTTCTTAGAACTTTTTATAACATATAAAGTAGAAACACCGCAGCAGAACGGGCAGCGGGCTGCTTTCATGATGAGTTCTCAAGTGTTCTGACGAGCTGTCAATCATTTCAGTAGGCGTGTCAGCAAGTGACCAAGCAGCGACCTCAGTTCGTCCCCTCTGCGCACAGCTGCAGAGGGGACAGCTGGAGCTGCTCACAGTACAACAAGGATTTGGAGCGAAAACGCGAGCATTAAAAAAAAAAAGAGCTATAACAGTGAACGCATGCGCACAGAATGCGCGCGTAGAGTGGCGTCCAGGTAGGACGCTCAGGTCTATTGGACCCTTTAGTCATCTCAGGGCACTGAACAGAAACATACATACTGTATATAAAATAAGTTAACAGAAACATTAAAATTTAAAAATAATAATTGAACATTATTTATCTGAGGAGCAGACTGCTTTGAGTTTAACTCCATCACAGAACTCTCACCTTGAGCAAGCATGTAGGTGACAAAGGAAAGGAAAAACTCCCTCATGAGGAAGAAACCTTTAGCAGAACAAGGCTCAGGACAAGCGGTCATCTGCTTCGAACAGCTGGGTTTGGTAGGAACAGATACATAATGGCAGGTCAAGTATCACATGTTAAGATAGAAATAGTATCAAATGAAAACTATTCAATTTTAACATATAATTTAAGGAAATTAGGTCAGTTTGTTGTCTAATAGTCTAAGCTTTAGATAGCATGACAAGCCATCCCTACTTATAAGATTTATCAAAAAGGAAAGTCTAAGTGCCTAGGCCTGGGGCTACGTCGGTGCAGCGGGTTCTGGCGGGAGCCTGTGAGTATGTTGCTGTTGGCCCCGGGGTGTCATTGTGTGTAGTCGCTGGTGGGGCTCTTCCGGTTCTCCCCTACGGTTGGATCTTGGGGGTGGGTGAGTGGTTCGTCCTGTTTGGGTGGGCCTGGGGGCTCCGCGCTCGGGGTCCCTCTTGGGGTCTTGGGCTCTGGTCCCCCCTTTGTCTGCCTTAGGTCTTGGGGGTCGGGTCTCTGATACTTCGCTGTCACTATTGAATGTTCTATTGGAGAAGCCTTATACACTTATGCATGCTCACAACCATACACAGATAGATGCAGGGATGTATATGAGGTATAGTATGTAGATATGTAGATGTGTATATGACTGCATATGCATGTATATGTATGTATCTACTTGTATATGTATGTAGGTATAGGTATATATATTTATAGAAAACTACTGCAAAGCCATGAATATTCTAAGTCTTTTATACGTATGTGTTTACTTGCTATGTTCTGTCATGTTCTTTGCAGGTTTGCAGACAGTGGTCGGGTGTGTTTGCGTTGTGCTCTCTTTGTGTATGTTTATTATATTTTGCCGTCTTACTTTCCTTCTTTCCTTTCTTTATGTCCTATTAAAAAAATCATAATGGTGTAAAGAGGATGGCTGTAAGGTGAGAAGGGAGGCCATCTATTAAAAAAAAACAAAGAAATAGTATCAAATGAAAACTATTCAATTTTAACATATCATTTAAGGAAATTAGGTCAGTTTGTCCTCTAGTAGTCTAAGCTTTAGATGGTATGACAAGCCAACCCTAATTATAAGATTTATCAAAAAGGAAAGTCTTGAACCCATTCTTAAAATTGGGCAATGTGTCAGCCTTACGGACAGGATCTGGAAGTTGGTTCCACAAGAGAGTAGTAATAACTGAAAGACCTTCCTCTCATTCTGCTTTTGGAAACTCAAGGGACCACGAGATAACCTGCAATCTGAGAGCAAAGTGCTCTTTTAGGAAAATATGGAACAACAAGATCTCAATGGTGGTGGTTGGGTTAAATGCAGAGACTAATTTCGTCTTGTATGGAAACATACACAGATGACAGAATGTGACATTATTATTATTATTATAAGATGGAGCTAGGTTGTTGAGAGCTTTGTAGGTTAGAAGTAAGATTTTGAATTCAATTCTGGACTTGACAGGGAGCCATTGGAGAGAAGCTAAAACTGGAGGGATATGATCTCTCCTACTAACTCCAGTTAAAGTCAAAGTCAACTTTATTGTCAGAACTGTAATATGTACAGGACATACACAGGATTGAAATTGCGTTTCTCTCTCTTAAGACTCTGGCAGCAACATTTTAGATGAAGACATTTTAAAGAAACATTTGGACACCCAAATAATAAACCATTGCAATATTCCAGTCTAGACGTGACAAATGTATGAATAATTTTTTTCTGCATCATTTTTAGATAAGATGTTTCTAATTTTAGTGATTAGTGACGTGGAAGAAGGCAGTTCAAGTAACATTTTCAATGTGGAGGGTAAAAGACATGCCCTGATCGAAAATAATACCAAGATCTTTAACATTAGAGCTGGAGCCAGATTAATGCCATCCAAGGAAGGCGAAAGACTGAAAAAGTAATTCCTAAGATGCTCAGGTCCAAAAACTAAAACCTCAGTCTTGTCTGCGTTCAAAATCTGCAAATTTAGGGTCATCCAAGTTTTTATGTCCTTAAGACATGCTTGTAGTCTAAGTAGCTGATTGGATTCATTGGCTTTCATGAACAAATATAAATGTGTATCATCAGCATAACAATGAAAATGTATGCTGTTTAATAACATTACCTAATGGGAACATATACTTTATACAAGGTAAAGAGTATTGGTCCAAGCACTGAGCCTTGAGGAACTCCATGACTAACTTCATCATGTGGTCACGTGACAAATGACATGTAATGTTACATGACGTTCAGTAGTCACCGTTTTCTTTTCTTTTTTACATGAAATTCCCTGGATACATCAAGTAATTTTAGAGATGTCACAATGGTGGACATGGACAATCCTGACCTGATTTTCACATGCGAAAAATATCCAACAATGTTCAGTCAGGTCATCTGGACAGTTTTTTTTTTGTTTTGTTGTTGAGACGTTTCACTAAAGGGCTTCATCAGTCTGAGGAGTCACAAACAAACTGTTTTCCCCACTAAGCAATACACTCCTACAGTGGACCAACCAGTTTGCTGGTGACAAGATGGTTTCTGGGGGCCGTCCTCTCTACCGTAGACTCCTCCCAGGCAGTCACAGCAAAAGTGGTTCAAGACATCAAAGTTCATGCTCAATCATCCAGGTACAAAAT
>JBBPBX010011909.1:32757-51014 GCA_038048925.1 Garcialebias charrua | reverse complement strand
TGTGTGTGTGCGCGCGCTCGCGCATGTGTGTATGTATATACATTTTATTTATTTATTTTGAGAGTCAATATACTGTATCTGCTGGGATACAACTTGTAAAATATTAGGTTTTTTGTGTGTACCTTTAACCAAATGAATACCGGTACACAAATAAAAAGTGTGTACATGCGTGTGTATGTGGCCCTGGCTACAGGAGCCCTTCTGCAGGAATGAAATGACTGTTTTCCAGCTTCAGGTGGACTCAAATTGTAAATAAACAGCAAATATTTTATTTAATATCTAAACAGGACATGAATAAGTTTGTTTGATATGTTTAACCTTCAGTGTAAATAAAGGTGCACGCCATAAAGCAACTACATAAAATAATATTAAAAAACACCAAGGGTACAAAATGTAAACCAAAAAACCTGACATCTATTAAGGTGCATAGAAGATAAAATTATTTATTATATTTACAACATGGTTGGTATTTTGGGATTAAAAAGTGTCTGTCCTGTCAGAAGACACTTTTTAACTGCAGGTTTGCTAGAATTATGTTTAATTTAAAGATTTTTATGCATTGGTTTATTAGCTATCACTTGTGAGGACTTAAGGGATGTATGGTAGTATAAAACTTGACTTGATCCACCAAACATACTTTTAGGTCAAACAAGTCAGAAAACTGTTATCACTTTAAAATGTTACAATAAAAATCACTTTTTAGGCTGTGGTATCTTGGTCGTCAGTGCTGCAGTCTGCAAGTTCAAGCCCATGTTGTGTCAGAAAGGTCATCTGGCATAAAACAATTACCAATTTTTTTTTACCAAGTTTGCTCATTGTAGTGTCCACAGCAGAAAGAAGCAGACAAAAGGAAAGCAACAATAAATTCATTTTTTTTAATTGCAATACATTTTTAAGCCAAATAATTATATTTTACTACACTCAAGCAGATTTGGTGGCATCCAAACCTAAACAATGGAGAAAACTGCATTATTCGTTAGTCTCAAAGTGACTTCATCCAAAGTTGTGAACATTTAATCTCTTTTACATTGTTTGACCCAAGTGACAGTACGAGAGACCTGGTGGCATTTTTGATGCTATACTTAGTTTTGTTCAGACTAGTTGTTGGTTTAAAATGTCCCAATTAGAACATTTACACACAAACACAGGCAGATGGACAAATGTGTTCTACTACAAATCAATGTGAGGGGATTGGTGCAACATCATTTCATTGAAATATCAAATGTTGTAGTAGCAATGAAAGAAAATGTTTGTACAGTACTGGGTTTACACGTGTTATGCATGTGCCAAGTGGCTACATCCAGTGCTTTTCCCTCACTTTGTTTTGAAGCTCAGTGAAGTACTCAATAAATGTGTGCTGATTAAAAAACATTTGGAATTGTGGGCTCTCTAACTAGTCTTTTTGCTCCATCTGTTTACTCCAGAAATCATTCTGATGCAGGGAACAAACACTCAAAAAATAAAAAGTTGTTAAAACTGCCTCCCCAACATATCCAATTCAAGCTAATCAGGTTTGAGTGTCCCAACTTTTCTTTCATTTTCCTTTATCTGAGCATAAGTAGGTGGTAGTGCGTCCTAAAGAGATGAACCTAAATTGTTATATTTTCTATCAAATTTAGCTTAAGAAACATATAACGTAGGGAGCAGTAAACTTCTGATGCAGGCTGTCACTTTGTAGGGAATTCCATGTAATGAGGCTTTCTAAAAAAGCTTTCAGACTTTATCAAGCTGTAAAAGCTTCAGGTCTCCAGGCTGCCACCATTACCTGGCAATTCTGCTGGCTGTCATTAAGTAGCAGTTGCAGTGAGTTTTGGCAAGATAAATAATATACTGTACCTCAAACTCGGATTTGACATAAGTCAATCAAGAATAATCTTAAAGGTCAGGGGAATCACCCCAGAGGTCATCTAATGATCATTTCCCCAGTATTTGAAATTATCTAATAAAGAGTAACTTTAAAGGTTATATTTTTATGTGTTCCCACATATACTAACAATAGTCTTCCTTTACCGGCCTGATCAAGTGTCTGAGTTAATATATGGGAAAGAGCACCTGGAATAATAAAAGGCCTTTGTCTTATCTGAGAGACTTTCATCTTTTGTTCTGTTGTCCTAAAACTAAGCAACAAATTATCAGATTTCAGGATCAAAAAAGGCCTTAGTCTGAGAAACATGCATCCTTTGTCTGTTCTCAGCCACTCGCCGCCCAACCCACATACACATAAACGCATACATTCGTAACCCAATCAGAAAAGAGGTGGGATTCTCTAATTGTGTAAATGTTCTTTGGCATTCTGTTATCATTTGCTGTTAGTGACCTGCTCAAACGTGGTTAGAGTAAAGATTAATATGTAAAAATGTGGAAGCAACCCATTGTCGGAGTCAGAATGAAAACCCTACTCAAGGGCCATCTATTGATGATTCTTCGTCAGCTTTAACTAAAAAGCCTCCTCTAGCGATTGCTGAAGGATCATCTACTGCAGATTCTTCATCAAATTTAATTGAAAAACCTCCTGTAACTGTCATTGGAGGTCCATCTACAACAATTTTAGATGCCGCAATTTCGACAACCCTGGATAAACAGTATGCAAACTTTGTGGCTAAGAACACCACTCTAGTCTGTGATACCCTGTATCAATCTACCAGTATCCTGACCAAGCTGCTGATGTTCCCTGGAGAACCACGCTCAATCTGTATCAGTTGGATGAAAAGGAGAAACTGAGGCCTTTAACTCCCGTAGGAACACTAACATGCAATTACAGTGCAGTTCTCAGACTGGTGGTACATAACACTTACACAACCAAACATGTCCTAAGCTGGGAAGAAAATGAAAGTTCACAGATTATTGCAAAATGAGTCAAAATGGGACTTTTTCCATCTCAAGTGGAAATTGTGGGGGAAAAGCTTCTCTTCAAAACAGTCTGGCAGAGTAAAGAGAACCAGACCAGTCAATTGTCTTTTCAGGCAAGCATACTCAAGTCTGACCACAAGATTCCCTCAAAACTCATTGTTCTGGAATCTGTAAATTATTTCTGTGGTGTATTCAGAATCCTGCTGGCTCTCCCTGTGGACGCTTGGGCGCAAAGATTGGATTATATAGGTGAGCAAATTCCCACCCTTCTCCACAGCTGCTAGTGGGAGACTGGCATTTTGGCAGTGAAAAAAAATCTCTAACCTTTTAAGCCCACAACAGGGTAATATTGTTTAAGTGTCAGGAGTACTGTGATTGACTAGCCAAAAGGATGATCCAGCACAGAAGAGCAATATCATCAGGCCAGGACTAGGGATGCACCGATCCACATTTTTCACTTCCGATCCGATAACGATACTTATTAACTCACTATCGACCGATACCGATACTTTCCCGATCCGATACTGTTCAGGTATTTGACTCTGTATAATGAAACTTTTGCACCCAAACTATTCATTTTAACATTGTGTGAGCTAAACCCAATGAAGACACTCTTAAGCCTTACAATAGGGAACCCCCCTATTGTAAGGCTTAAGAGTGTCTTCATTGATCCTTCCATCACACCTGCACAACGATCTTGGACTCCATCGCTCCTCTCAAACAGGCATCTTCAAAAAACAGACCATCACCATGGCTCAACGACACGACACGAGCTCTTCGACAACGTTGCAGAAAAGCAGAGCGAAATTGGAAGCGCGACCGGCTTCATGTATCTCAGGGAATACTGAGAGACTGTCTCTGTGATTATCAAAATGCTGTGAAGCAGGCCAAATCACAGTACCTCTCCAATTTAATCTCCACCAGCTCCAACCGGCCGAGGACGCTTTTCAGCACACTCCAGTCTGTTATCAATCCATCTGTCAATGTTCTGAAAACTGCCACACAGTCTACCTGTGACGACTTTCAGAGCTATTTTGTCAACAAAATAGACTCTATCAGGCAGAACATTGTCAGTCCATCCAACACCATCCAGTCATGTGCATCTGCAATAACCACAGCTGTTTTTGACCAATTTGACCTGGTCTCACTGCCTAACCTCACCAAGGTGGTTCAGCAGATGAAACCAACTAACTGTTCTCTGGACATCATTCCCTCTAAAATGTTCAAACAATCCTTTGATGTAATTGGTCCTTGTGTTTTGTCATTTATTAACAGCTGTCTATCTTCAGGTTTTGTGCCATCTGCTTTCAAACATGCTGTGGTCAGGCCTCTTCTCAAAAAACCAGGCCTAGATCCTACAGCTCTCTCTAATTTCAGACCAGTTTCCCATCTGTCATTTCTATCAAAGGTCCTAGAAAAGATTGTTTTTATTCAACTTCAATCTTTTCTAGAACTCAACAACCTGTTTGAAAAATTTCAGTCAGGTTTTCGAGCTCGTCACAGTACTGAATCTGCACTGCTCAAAGTACAGAATGACATTCTTCTGTCCCTGGATGCAAAAAACCCTGCACTGCTGGTGATGTTAGACCTCTCAGCAGCTTTTGACACCGTCGACCATCAGGTACTAATCAACCGCTTGTCTCAGCAGGTTGGCCTCCAGGGAGCTGTGCTTGAGTGGTTCAAATCTTACCTGTCTGGGAGAACTTTTTCTGTCATGATAGGCGATCTGTCCTCCTCTTCATCAACCCCTCTGACCTCTGGCGTACCACAGGGATCTATTCTAGGGCCAGTCCTCTTCTCTCTTTACATGCTGCCATTAGGATCAATCATTGCACGTCATAACCTGTCTTTTCACATGTATGCAGACGATTTACAAATCTATCTGCCAGTCACTCCCAACCCCTCACTCAGTTCAAACACTCTTGTCAACTGCTTAAATGACATTAAGCACTGGCTCTCTCAAAACTTCCTCCACCTAAACACAGATAAAACTGAATGCATTTTATTTGGTGCACCTGATGACACCAACAACATCCTTCCCAGTCCCAGTGTTGGTTTTCCCCTCCCCCACTTCAACCCGGTGGTCAGAAATCTTGGAGTGCAGCTTGACTCCAACTTAAAGCTTGATAAACAGATCAGTTCTGTTGTCAAGACCAGCTTTTTCCAGCTCCGTCTGCTCTCCAAAGTCAAGTCATTTCTCAGCCGTGGTGATCTGGAGAAGGCCATCCATGCCTTTGTGACCTCCAGACTTGATTATTGTAATGCTTTGTATGTTGGTATTAATCAATCCTCCATCTCCCGTTTACAGCTTGTACAGAACTCTGCCGCGCGCTTTTTGACCAACACACGAAAATATGAACACATCACTCCTGTCCTGTCCTCTCTACACTGGCTCCCGGTTCAGTTCAGGATACAGTTCAAGCTGCTCCTGTTTGTTTTCAAAGCTCTGAATGGACTTGCTCCTCTGTACATCTCAGAACTTTTGAAAGCCCATCAGCCCGGCAGAGCTTTACGATCTGCCAGTCAACACCTGCTGGAGGTGCCTCGCTCAAGGTACAAACAATGGGGAGACCGGTCATTTTCTGTTGCCGGCCCAAAAGCCTGGAACAGCCTCCCCCTTGAGCTGCGTGCCACCTCTGATCTGACTCTGTTCAAAACCAGACTGAAGACCCACTTGTTCAAAAAAGCTTTCAGTGTGTAACTTTTATTACTTTTGGTATTTTAGTATGTCCATCCATCCATCCATCTTCTTCCGCTTATCCGGGGTCGGGTCGCGGGGGTAGCAGCCTAAGTAGGGAGGCCCAGACTTCCCTCTCCCCAGCCACTTGGAGCAGCTCCTCCGGGGGAATCCCAAGGCGTTCCCAGGCCAGCCGAGAAACATAGTCCCTCCAGCGCGTCCTGGGTCTTCCTCTGGGTCTCCTCCCGGTGGGACATGCCCGGAACACCTCACCAGGGAGGCGTCCAGGAGGCATCCTAACCAGATGCCCGAGCCACCTCAACTGGCTCCTCTCGATGTGGAGAAGCAGCGGCTCTACTCCGAGTCCCTCCCGGATGACTGAGCTTCTCACCCTATCTCTAAGGGAGAGTCCAGCCACCCTGCGGAGAAAACTCATTTCAGCCGCTTGTATCCGAGATCTTGTTCTTTCGGTCATAACCCAAAGCTCATGACCATAGATGAGGGTGGGAACGTAGATCGATCGGTAAATTGAGAGCTTTGCCTTTTGACTCAGCTCTCTCTTCACCACGACAGACCGGTACAGCGCCCGCTTCACTGCGGACGCTGCACCTATCCGCCTATCGATCTCACGCTCCAGTTTTCCCTCATTCGTGAACAAGATCCCGAGATACTTAAACTCCTCCACTTGGGGCAGGACCTCCTCCCCGACCCGGAGAGGGCATGCTACCCTTTTCCGGCTCAATAGTATGTAACATTTTTTATTTCCATTGCCTTTTTATTTCCACCTGTTCAAAAAAGCTTTCAGTGTGTAACTTTTATTACTTTTGGTATTTTAGTATGTAGCATTTTTACTTCCATTGCCTTCTTTTATTGCTGTTGTTTCTTATTCTATTTTCATTGATTTATTGTTCCAGTTTATTCATCTTTTTATCCTGTTAAGCACCTTGGTCAATGCAAGGCATTGTAGGAAGGTGCTATACAAATAAAGTTTATTATTATTATTATTATTATTCATTGGGTTTATCTCACACAATGTTAAAAAGGGCAGTCACAGAATGTGATTGAACACAAGTGCTCTTTGAAGCTGGATCAGAAAAGTATCGGCAGGTTTGATCCGATACCCGATACTTAAATGATGCTGGTATCGGATACCGATACCGATACTGGATCGGATCTGCCCCATCCCTAGCCAGGACTCTGCAGTCTACTCTCATCTGCAGGCCAATGATCAATCTTTCGGGGATGAAGATGTGCACATACTTGATAGAGGGGAACGCTGGTTTGAGAGAGAGTAAAGGAAGACATTTTTGTGAAGAGAACCGTTCATCACTAAACAGGGCAGAGGCCTATGTGTTCAACTGTCACCCTCTTATAATGATGTTATTGCATCACTCAGCCCTCTGTAAAAAGCAAATGGTCATCAGGGCACTAACAAGCAATTGTTAGGCTAATGTTCCACGTTTTGCATGTGAACACCATTTTCACAGGCACCAGTAAACTGGTTGATCCACTATGAGAAAGTGATACTTATCCACCTTGTTCCTAACCCCATGCTGTATTGCATGAATTATGGGCATGACTTCAGGCTTCACATCAAATTTTCTGCTGGAGCATCTCAATCAGGCTGTTTTTATCACTTTCCAAATAACTCTCTACCAAGTCTCTGATGCTGTAAAAGTTTACTTTATCACACGGTTCATAAGTTTGCTCAAGCAATTTCAATCTCACATGTGAAATGCTGCAATAAAGACATTGTTAGTTTTATTTGTAGGGGCCACACACCATCTGTTATATATCCATTAGAATATCAGCATGTCATTGCTTAGGAAATGGAAGTAGTTAATTTAAAATTTTCTTAAAAACAGAAGGTTAAATAACTCATTAGGATGTTTAACAATGCAGGTTTGAGTCAGTTCTTTTTTGTGTGTGCAAATTTTCCCTAGAAGTTGTATAAAGATAATTTAGCTACCTGTCTTTTTGCAGGATCCACGTCAATCCCACAAGGGTCAAGACGGATGTCTCGATTAACCTGGTACTCTCTGATGTATTTCTTTTTGCTCTGTGCATCAACCACATTTGCAGGGTGGCCTGATATGGAAGCGGATATGAGACGAAATGAAAACTAAAATGGTTTAGCAGGAATGCTTTTTCATTTCAAAACCAAGCTGCCTTTTTTGAGTCATAAATAAAATTAAAAATGAATAAACCAAACTGCACTTTGAAATTAAAAAGCATTTCTGCTATTTCATTTTAATTTTCAAAATTGACATTTCAAAATGAATTTTGGCCACTTTTTACAAAGACATATATTGAAAATTAAATGTTAAATGTTATTTTACTTATCATTTTAATTAAGTTACAAATTGAGCAGTCTCGAAGAAGAAAATGAAAATGCAGTTTGGTTTATTCATTTTTAATTTTATTTATGACTCAAAAAAGGCAGCTTGGTTTTGAAATGAAAAAGCATTCCTGCTAAACCATTTTAGTTTTCATTTCGTCTCATATCCGCTTCCATAGCCTGAAGCTTTCTGTTTGCCTGAAATGTGTGAATGTATTCAACAAAAATGGCATCATTCAGTCTGACAAAGTGACCCGAGTGATTTTTGTCACACAATACGGTAACTGAATTTCAGTGCCTTGTTAAACTCCACAATCATCCACACCCCTGTCATAGCACCCTGCTGAGTATTACGGATGCAAGACTCCTGCTGGTTATTATATTCAGCACAGGCATGACAGTGTCAACGTCAAAGTCAAGGTTTCTTTGTTGTCATTTGCATCATATGTGGTACATGTGGTGGAATGAAATTGTGTACACAGGGTCCTAGTTACATCCAACAAAAGTGTAAATTGTAAAGGAAAATTGTAATTGAATTGTAAAAAAATTGTAATAAGATATAAGATATGAACTAAGAAATACGGTAAACTATACTTAGCATTAATAGTACAAAAATAATACACTGAACAACAGCAGCACAAACACGAGTTTGTGTGAACAGATGAGTATGATTGAACACAGCAGCATGAAATAAAGCAGCAGCATCAGATCAGCAGCATGGATAGTCAGAAGCACATATCAGCAATCAAGTGGCACTACAGGGATTCTTTTGCACAGTGATAACCCTGATTAGGGATTCATTAGTCTAACAGCTTTAGGGTATATGCTGTTCCTCAGTTTAGTGGTTCTGCACTTCAACCCTCTGCCCAAGGGAAGCGTGGCAAAAATTGTGTGTGAGAAGAGAGTATGAACCAACTGTTTTTCATCCACATCAAGGGTGTGTTGCATGTTGATTTCTGGAATGATTGAACCATTCTAGCCACTGAATAGAAGCATATAAATGTGGTAGATGGTATAGCACAAGTCAGAGTCAGAGTCAGAGTCAGAGAGTCAGAGAGTCTTTATTGTCATTTGCACCGCATGTGGTACATGAGATGAAAACGAGATTATGTACACGAGGTCCCAGTTACATCCAACAACAAATGAAAGAGAAAAACAGTAATAACATCTAGAACTAACTAAGAAAAACATCAACTAGTAAAGGCTCGGATATAGTCGCGCTTTGGTCCACAAGCTGGAGCGCGCGGGCAGCGCGCGCACTGTGCTGTGCGGCTTCATGCGTTTATAGTGTAGCACGGCAGCGCATGTCAAAGTGCTGTTCTTTTACTGACCAGCAGGTGGCAGTACCCTCTAAAACCTGTGCATATGTTGCAAGAAAGGGTGTAGAAGAAGAAATCTACCGTAGAAGAAGAACTGTTTGAAATCACACAACAAAAACAAATGACTTTCTGCTCGCTCGGGGGATTAAATACATTTGTATCAAATAAAAAACATTCCTCCATGCGTCGCGACGCCGTTTCCACGACCACAGCGGCGCAGACAGCTGCAGGCTCTGGCGTGAAGGCTGTCGGTGAGGTCCCTACCCGACCTGTCAATCAATTCGGCGCGCGCGCTAGGCTTGCGGAGCTTCAAAATCTGGGAGGTGCACGACCACGCGCGAAGCCAACGCGCTGGCCAAAGCGCGGGGGCGGGGACTTCGCGATTGCGTCACTTTGGCCGCGCGCTCTCTCGCGCCCTATGCGACGCGTCAACTATATCCTAAGCTTAATACACAGCAGCACGAACATGAGTTTGTATGAGCAGATGGTCACAGATGAACACAGATGAATACAGCAACAAGAAAACAGATCAGCATCAGTATGATGTGATATTTCGCAGTGTTTATTTTTTATTTTATTTTTATTTATTCATGAGTCTAACAGCCTCATGAATAAATAAAAATAAAATAAAAAAAGTATTAGGTTTTAAAAAATTGCTTAGGAAAACTTTCATGCATGCTAACACGATGGTTGTTTGATTGAATGGATCAACATTTGTCTCGCTGAAGAAGTGATGTCTGAACTTTATACACCCTTGAAAAACAACTTCTGCATCATTTTTACAGTAGTTCATAGCTTATTTTTCAAAGTTGAATATTTTCTGACCAGCTTCCTTGTACCACCTGTAGAATTTATTTCGTTCATTAGGTGGCATTTGGTCCACAAAGTACTCAGAAGGATCAGGAAATGGGCTGACATACTTTAAAATTTGCTCTGCTTTGTGTGGAAAATAACTTTTGCAGTGATTGTTAAAACCTAGAGCTTTTGGCATTTCACTGAGTCTCATGGCTACAAAACAGACTGTTGATAGATCTCAAATTGTAGTCAGGTTCTGTGAAACACAGAATCTTACTGCCCTGCATTATGATGGAAGGTTTTATACCTGGGCAGCATGGTGGTTCAGTTGGTAAAGCTGTTGCATCTAAGCAAGAAGGTCGCCGTTCAACTCCCAACCTGAGACCTTTTTGGGTGGAGTTTGCATGTTCTCTCCATGCATGTGTGGGTTTTCTCTGTGTACTCCAGCTTCATCCCACAAACCACAAACATGCATGTTAGACTGATTGGTAACTCTAAATTGTCCACAGGTGTGAGTGAGAGAGTGAATGGTTGATTGTCTTGTTTGTCTCTATGTGGCCTTCTAATTGACATGCAACCTGTCAAGTATGTACCCCACCTCTTGCACAGTGATAACTGGACATGGGCACCAGTGACCCCCATGACCTCGAAAGGAAGAAGCGGGTAAAGATAATGGATGGATGGTTTTATAACCAAATCCACCATATCATTAAGAATGAGGTAGGAATCAAAACCACATCAATTGTGAGCAAAAAAAACTTGTATCCACAATAAGGGGCTTCCTGAAACACAGCACAAAGTCCAGACCGTAAAATTCCCACTCGAAAGCTTTTACAGATTTTGTGCAAACCAGAAATGGAAGATGCACATTTTTCTGATTTTAAAAAGTTTCAATATTGTAAAAGATTAATTTGTTATTCATTCATTCATCTACAGGACAGGGCTGAACGTAATCCTGTGATCACCAAAAGTTACATCCCAGCCAGGCTGTAACGCCTGCTGACAAACACTGCATTTCAGTTGTGAGCAAGTGTGAGATGTTTCTTTTTTTATCATGGGGACACAATATTTATTTATTTATAATTGACATTTAAGGCAATGTTTGATGAAAGTTACTGATGTGCATTTTGACTATAGATCTTTCTGCAGGTATTTACTGTCTGACAAAACATGTCTTGGTTGTGATAGGTTCTGTTGCAGAAGTAGCACAGAACTGGAACAAGCTCCTACTGTGTACAATACAGATCAATACAGATGTTGCAAAAGCCTTCACATCTGTGCATGTGAACGTTTTCGTGTGGTGTAAAGCAGAAATTGCAGAAATATTCAACTCCTAAGAGAGCCTTAATGTTTCTGACACTAAAAATTGTTGTTTTGGCAGAAACAGAAAAGTGTTTGCTTCGGTCAGAAAATTCAGTTTCAAATCTACAGATATCTGTATCATTGTTTTATTTTTATTTTATTGATTTATTTACATACGCCACTCAAGGTTACAGGTGTTTGATCTGTGAGATCTACTAGATGTTGCCAATCTTTCTCAGTGTGTAAAGTCTGGGCATCTGTAAAAGTGGGATTGGAAACTTCCATCCATTCATCCATTATCTTTATTCACTTCTTCCTTTTTGGGTCACGGGGGTCACTGGTGCACATGTCCATGCATCACTGTGTGAGAGGTGGGGTACAGCCTGGACAGGTCTCCAGTCCATCACAGGGCCACATAGAGACAAACAAGACAAACAACCATTCACACTCACTCACAAACAATTTAGAATTACCAATTAGCCTAACATGCATGTTTTTAGTCTGTGGGAGAAAGTCGGAGTACCCGGAAAAAACCCTTGCATGCACAGAGAGAACATGCAAACTCCACCTAGAAAGGACCCCGGACAGGGATTTGAAGTGAACCAGGACCTGAGAGGCAGCAGCTCTACCGGTTGCGCCACCGTGCTCCATGGATTGGAAACAAGCTAAGCTAATAGCAGAACAAAGTTGGGACGTTTATATTACCCCAAGCCACAGATGACATATTTTCTTGTTAATCAACTCATCATCCAGGGACTTTTCAACTGTACATTTTACTCTGCCCTATAGTTTCAAAAGTTTCAGAATTGAGAAAGCCTTTTGGATGAAGGGCGGGACGTCTTCTGCTACAAATAAAGTCCAGTTGTTTCTTATTGAACACCTTTTTTTTATGTTATCATGTCCTGGATGACTGAGAATCTTCACAAGCATATTCAAACAACTTGAACAACTAATTCTAAACTGCTATCTGCAGCTGCTTGACCATTGGATTGAATGACTTCATTTAAAGGGGACCACATATAGGTCTTTAAAATTTTTATGTTATGTCTGTGTGCTATCTTGACAATATTAATTCATTTTAATACACAAAATAATTCTTAGATAATTAATTATACCCTTTTTAATTCTGCCATTTTTAACTTTCGTTTTGAACGACCGGTTTCTGATACAAGTTCTGAAGTCCACGCCCTTCAACGATCTGTTTACGCCCTCTGTAACAGCCAGTATCTGTAATGTGTTGTTGTTTTAAAATTAGCTCTTTTTTTATTACTCATTTGACTTACTGTTAGTGTTAGCTTAAGATAACTTACCGAAACCCGTCTGAGCGCGCCGCAATTTGCTGCTCCTTTTAGCATGAGACCACCCGAATCCGATGCTAATGTTAGCTTGTTCCTCTTCCGGTGTTCGCCAGCTCCGCTCGTTGCACGCGGCGATTTTGGGAGTTATCGCTGTTCCAGTCAAGACAACACAAAGTTCACCAAGTGTCTCCCGTAAATTAATCCGTAAGGAGAAGGTCCTCGCTGCTGCGAGGCTGCTGCGAGGCTGCAGCGAGGCTGTACAGTTGAAGCTCCGCTCCATCGCGCCAGAAGAGGGTCCCGTTGCCGCCGGTCCCTACGCCGGGGGTCTGCTCGTTTAATTTTTGCCGGCTGCGCGTTGGGAGCGATCGCAAATACACTAAAAATTGAACTAAAACATAAAAATAACAATTATACTTTATTTATAAAGCCATTTAAAAAAAACACAGCTGCAACAAAGTGCTGTACACATGAAATTAAGAACATATAAACAAAAGATGAGATGAAATCATGAAAAACAACAGTCATGTGTTTAATACAGAAGTGGGTTGAGCCTAACCAGGGGTTGCTAGGTGAGGGGCTGGACTCATGTTGGGGTGGGTTGTCCTGGCGCTTGTGACGTCACAAGCGCGATTGATTTCAAAACGAAACCTAAATTATCACAGTAAAATAAATCTACTTAGAGTAAATAAACCACTGGGTGCATTTTTTTGGCCTTAGGACTGTTTTTTTATGAAGTAAATACCCAAAGTTGAGTAAAAAAAACATTAAAAAGTGAATTTTGCATGTGTGGTCCCCTTTAAGAATTATTCATATTGTGGGACAATATTGTCACCATTTCCATCAACAGTAAATGTGACATGATGTGACTGGTTTGGTCCAGAAGAAAAATGTCATTTCTTGCAGTTATAGAGCTTGCTCTGTCAGTTCTGTAAGAACAATTCTGCAAGATCTGTGAGTTCCCTGAAGGAGGTATTGTCAGACAATCCCTTGTTTCATGGTTATTAAAATGATCACAAGATTTCGTCTGTGTATGGGAAACATACACAGATGACAAAAAAAAGGACATTATTATTATATTCTTGTTCGTTTTGATACTGATTTGAAGATAATATCTACACCACTGCTGGTACATATACAGTGTGCTCTGAACGGTCTTATTTAGGGATGCCCAATGTGCCTTACTGCATATGCCACTTTTTGCCTCTATAACAACATCAACTACTACCTCATACATATACTGTGTACATTGACTCATACGCTGCTTTGCCACTTTGCAAATGTCAATGCTAGAAACCTTTAGTTTATTTTAGTTATACTTTTTATACTCTTTTTTTGTGCTAGTATGCAAAAACTCAGGACAGTATTATGTTCATTAAATGTTTAATGTTTTAGTTTTAGAGTTGGTGTGGATTTTCATGCTCTTGCACCGCTATGAAAAAAAAAACTCAGGACAGTGTTAGTTTTACTATTTTATGCTTATGTCTATTATTATATGTTTCAGTGTTTCAATGTTTAGATGTTTACTGTTGCACCGAGGGACTGAGAGAAACGCAATTTCGGTCCTGTGTATGTCCTGTACAGTACATATTGCAGATCTGACAATAAAGTTGACTTTGACTTTGACTTTGACTTTGAAGATGAGGGGAGGGTTCCTGAACTCTACTGAATTTGGTTTGAGGGAAGTGCAATTTGCCGAGGTGGTTAAAAAGCTCCGCGGTGGCAAGGCTCCGGGGGTGGATGAGATTCGCCCGGAGTTCCTTAGGGCTCTGGATGTTGTAGGGTTGTGTTGGCTTACGCGACTCTGCAATATCGCGTGGACATCGGGGGCAGTTCCCTTGGATTGGCAGACTGGGGTGGTGGTTCCCCTATTTAAAAAGGGGGACCGTAGGGTGTGTTCCAACTATAGGGGGATCACACTCTTAAGCCTCCCTGGTAAGGTCTATTCAGGGGTTCTGGAGAGGAGGGTCCGTCGGATAGTCGAACCTCGGATTCAGGAGGAGCAGTGTGGTTTTCGTCCTGGTCGTGGAACACTGGACCAGCTCTACACCCTCAGCAGGGTCCTGGAGGGTGCGTGGGAGTTTGCCCAACCAGTTTACATGTGCTTTGTGGACTTGGAGAAGGCATTCGACCGCGTCCCTCGGGGGGTTCTGTGGGGGGTACTCCGGGAGTATGGGGTACCAGGCCCTTTGATAAGGGCTGTTAGGTCCCTGTACGACCGGTGTCAGAGCTTGGTCCGCATTGCCGGCAGTAAGTCAGGCTCGTTTCCGGTGAGAGTTGGACTCCGCCAAGGTTGCCCTTTGTCACCGATTCTGTTCATAACTTTTATGGACAGAATTTCTAGGCGCAGCCAAGGTGTTGAGAGGATCCGTTTTGGTGACCTTAGAATCGCTTCTCTGTTTTTTGCAGATGATGTGGTCCTACTGGCTTCATCAGTTCGTGATTTACAACTTTCACTGGAGCGGTTTGCAGCCGAGTGTGATGCGGCCGGGATGAGGATCAGTTCCTCCAAATCCGAGGCCATGGTCTTGAGCCGGAAAAGGGTAGCATGCCCTCTCCGGGTCGGGGAGGAGGTCCTGCCCCAAGTGGAGGAGTTTAAGTATCTCGGGATCTTGTTCACGAATGAGGGAAAACTGGAGCGTGAGATCGATAGGCGGATAGGTGCAGCGTCCGCAGTGAAGCGGGCGCTGTACCGGTCTGTCGTGGTGAAGAGAGAGCTGAGTCAAAAGGCAAAGCTCTCAATTTACCGATCGATCTACGTTCCCACCCTCATCTATGGTCATGAGCTTTGGGTTATGACCGAAAGAACAAGATCTCGGATACAAGCGGCTGAAATGAGTTTTCTCCGCAGGGTGGCTGGACTCTCCCTTAGAGATAGGGTGAGAAGCTCAGTCATCCGGGAGGGACTCGGAGTAGAGCCGCTGCTTCTCCACATCGAGAGGAGCCAGTTGAGGTGGCTCGGGCATCTGGTTAGGATGCCTCCTGGACGCCTCCCTGGTGAGGTGTTCCGGGCACGTCCCACCGGGAGGAGACCCAGAGGAAGACCCAGGACGCGCTGGAGGGACTATGTTTCTCGGCTGGCCTGGGAACGCCTTGGGATTCCCCCGGAGGAGCTGCTCCAAGTGGCTGGGGAGAGGGAAGTCTGGGCCTCCCTACTTAGGCTGCTACCCCCGCGACCCGACCCCGGATAAGCGGAAGAAGATGGATGGATGGATGGATGGATGGATGGAAGTGCAATTTGATAATTCTGATTTTGGTCTGCAGGTATTATTTGGTCATTTTCTGAGAAAACGATGATGGTAACACTATTATTTTGAAGCTAGTCTGAGGGAGGTGCATTGGATAACATTAGCTCATTCTGATTTTCATTTGACAATGCTAGTTTTTAATCATTTTTACTGTGCTCTGACAAAGGGTGAAGTAAGGAAATTTGGTGGATCGGAGGAGAGCGTGTCTTCAGTTTTGAAGAGCTGAGTTATTAATTTGACTCTGTAACAGAATTTCGTTTAAAAGATTAACTTCAGATGATGCAGATGATGAAGATTGAGAGTTTTTAAAGCGTGTTCCAAGATTTGAAAATAATTCACGGCTTGATCAGTGTTTAAGGATTAAGGCAGCTAGGGTATTTTCTAAGCCTTGAAAGAAGTTTAAAGATGTGCCACGTGTGTCGGCACAGTGCTCAGTTGGCGATTGATGAAAGGGGGTGTATTATTTCTCTGTGGTGGTGAAGGGCACATTTAGAATCACTGTCTGTCACTTCACACTCCCTGTTAGTGTCACAGTGTTATATTTTACTTGCATACATTCAAGTTTCTCAATGATTTTTAACTTTCACATCAGATTATCATAAAAGCTGTACTTGTACACACATGGTTTTGATCATGCAGGGATCAATATGATCATTGTTCTGACACTTTCAAAAACACATGTTAAACTTTGTAAAAAGTCAAACATAAACATACATAGGAGAGCAACATAGGACATAGGAGAGCAACCTCCTCTGGACAAAACTCAGCTGTTCACCTTCACCTCACGGACAAGGGACACTCCTTTGAGGACCAGAATGTTCAAATTTTGGACCGAGAACACAGATGGTTTGAGAGGGGGGTAAAGGAAGCTGTGTATGTTAAGAGAGAAAAACCTTCTCTTAACAGAGGAGGAGGTCTGAGATTTCAACTGTCTAAGACCTATAACTCAGTTTTGGATTTGATTCCGAAACGTTTTACACCGGATGGGAGCAGGGATGCCTTGTCTGTAAATTAGACTAACAAAGTTCTCTGAGCAGCCTCTTTTGTTGTTTGGGAGGTGTTGTTTGTCAATTTACATACAGTTTTGTGTCTTCTAACAGAGACCTCAAGGGAACCTCCTACTGTTAGGTGTGATCTTTCAATTTACATGTATGTGTTACAAACCCCCTTTTAAGCTGGGATGTGTCGTTTTGTCAATTTAAATAGAATGGGCATGTTAGTTAATTTGTGGTGTTTTTTCAGTTTCCAATTTCATATGTTGGTGCGTGACTTGTAAGCCTGTATAAAACTTCTCGTTCTCACAGCTTCCATTCAGAATTGAAAAAGACTTCTGGACAGAAGTCGAAACGTTTTCTGCAACAAATAAAGTCCAGTTGATCCTGTATTGAACGCCTTTTTTGATTTCAAACATAAAAGCCACAAGGAGGAGAAAAAAAAACTGTGGCTTTTTAGTGACAGCTGTCATTCAAAACAGAAGTCATTTTAATCCACCAGCCGCAGTTTTACAAAAATAGTTATCACTCAGTGAATTTCACAGCACAGTTGAATTTGTAACACGGGAGTCAGTCACTGCTGCCTGGATATGATGATCTCTGCATGAAGGCAGCAAAGCTGAATCCACTTTGACTCACTGCCCTGCTGCAGCAACACAAGGCAAACCCTCTAAACATCTGCTCTCCATTATCAATACACCCATTCACTCAGCCACCAGAGAGTACAGGTAGACAAACGCTGCAGTACAAGTATTTTTCCCTTTATTCTTGTCCCTCCTTTTACCTCCTCTTTGCTCTGTTTTGCGCTCCCATGCCAGATGATTTAAAGCAGCAGAGACTGTGGAGAAAACGTTGCCCTCCATCTCTCCCTCATCTCTTGCTCTCATTCTTGCCCTCCCTTGGTCTTATTACAGGCTGTCAGTTTATTATAAAACATTAGGAAAGCAGAGGGACACTTGCAGTTACTGTCCTATCGATCGGCAAGGATAGATTCTGTGATTTAGAGTCAGCCTCTGCTCACGACCTCCACATTCTCAGCCTCCTATTAAGGCACCAGCGCTTTGCTTTGGCTATTGATGTCTCAACATTAACAGTTGCAAGCTGCTACAGAAAATCAATGTTCAACTTTTATTACCAGCTGCATAATGTGGAGAACCTCCCACCAGCTGGTACTTAACAGGCAAAAGGAGGCATGGATGGCCCATCCTCGTACTTCAGGTGTTTTCTGTGGTAACATCAATCATAAATATAGCGTATGAAGTGCTTTACGAGATCAGCTAAGGGCCTTAGAGCGTTAAGGCATAATGTAGGAAGGTGCAGAATGCTAAACAAATCAGCACATCCTTGGATAAATGAGAATTTGAGTCTGAACAAACAACCAAAATTAAGACTGTGCCGACTTAAAGGTTTTAACATAAATTCACTTTTTTAACCTCTCTAA
>JBBPBX010011909.1:0-30602 GCA_038048925.1 Garcialebias charrua | reverse complement strand
GTGGCATGCCGAGATGGCTGATAAAAACACCTTAATTGTGGAAAAAGAGCGGCCTTTCTCCAGCAGGTCCTGTAGAAAGGTAAGAAGCTAGACCAGGTCACAGGAATAAGGGACAATATTCCTTTCCAAGCACCAAGCTTCAAAAACACACCATTTACGAGCATAGAGAGTCTGTGTTGACATTGCTCTCGCTCCCTGGATCGTGTTTACCACGTTGCTAGGGAGGCCTGAGGCCATCAGTTTGTTCCTCTCAGCAACCAAGCTGAAATGTGCCACAGTACTGGGCGTAAGCAGAGAGGCTGTTCGTGTGGTTGAGACAGCAGGCCCCCGAATGGGAGCAGTTGTCCGTGTATCAGAATTAAGTACACCTCCGAGGGCCATGGGCCCTGTGGCCTTCTGGGGGCCAACAATCTTAGGGAGGGATCCCTCCTGTATGTGTGCTCCCGCGTCACCCAAACTGGGGGTGCTGGGGGAGAGGTGCAATGCATTGCCTCTGCTGGTCAGCCGTGGGCCAGAACGTCTGTTTTTGCTTCGTTTAGTGAGAGGCACAGGACGTATGGCATGCAGGTTTTGTATGCGAACAGACCTCCGGATTCCAGGTCGGTCCGTGGCTGGATCTGGTTCACAAGCCTCCGGCTCCGCCACTGCTCTGAAGCTGGCTTTGATTCCAGGGAGCTGTATCAGGCATGCTTCCCCTAAGGACGTGTTTTGACCAAGGTGGTGGTGACCCATACGCCCAGAAATACGGTAATCTGGGTGCTTTTATGCAATATTATGACGGAACTGAAAACCTCCCGATGAAGGGACGTTATTTAAAGGCACAGTTGGGCTAGTGCGCTGAGCTTGGTCACACATTGCAGATCCACTGGTCGTGTATGACCTGTTGGTTTTACAAGTTGGAAAGCCAGTTCCAGTTTGAGGGCCTAAGGCTGCACAATTATTATTTTTCTGCTCAGCACCTACAAACCTGGACGATTTCACTAGGTCCAGGCTTTCTCGGGCACGAGGAAGAATTATCTGAGTCGGCCCAGGTGCATTTCTTGTGTTGTAACAACATTTATTTACAACTTCTGCAGCATTATTGTTGTCTCTTCTGTCAGCATGTGTGCACGGTGTTACGTGGGCACACTTTTTTCAGTCTTTTGTTTGTTTGTTGTTTTTATTTTTGGCACCTTTTTGACGGTTCACTGGTGAAGGGGGCGGGGCTCAGCCACACAAGTGGTTTTAGCTGAGCTGGCAGCACACCTGGGAGGTGATGAGAAGATTGAACTGAGGGTGATTCAGAGATTGATTGATGGAGTAGCGTGTGTTGGGAGCGGCTGTGAGGCTTTTGGGCTGTGGGAGCTGCTATGTGAAGACGTGTAAAGGAAGGAAGTAATTTAAGAGACGGTGCGGGTGGACTCTGGGGGGAACAGAGTCCTCACCTCGGGCTGATCACCCAGAGGGGGAGCGTCGGATGGTTTTGGCCGGGAGGAACAGGGTTTGTCCTGGATGAACCGGCTGGACGCTAGTAATGTACCGGGGAGTTTACACGCCTGCTGGCCGGGAGGAACAGGGTTTGTCCTGATGAACCGGCTGGACGCAGTGGGGAGTTTACACGCCTGCAGAAATCAACCACCTACAGAAAAATCACAAGTGGTGCGTTTTTAAGAAAAGAGGAAAACTATAAAGAAAAGCAAAAACAACAATTAATGAACAGATCATCTGACGGATGAAGCACCATGCGGGCTCGCCCCTTTGTCAGCTGGTGGAGAAACTCTGATCAGACATCTTAAGGTAAGCCCCAAACCTCACTCTGTGTTCCGTCAGGTGCCTGTTTAGTTTCTCTCTTTTCTTTTTTTCTTATCACACACTTTTAGTTGCGACCACTACTCTCCATTAAGCAGTGATAAGATAAGAGCGAGCTGGGGAGGGAAGTGGTTTCGTAACAAGTGGGGGCTCGTCCGGGATCTGAAACTATGGAAGCATGTATGGAGTGGAAAAGCTGCCATAAATTACATGAAAATTATATTGGTGTTTCGTTGATTCCTGTTGAAAAGAGTGATAAATTAAGGAGGAATTTAAAGTTTAGGAATTTCTAAAAGAGGAGTTTTAAACTTTTTTGGTTTAGTGTGATTTTTTTGGGGGGGTGTGGTTTAATTGTTTTTCGTTTAGTTTATTTATTTATTTTATTTATTTTTGCCACCATGGGGAATATGTTTGCAGGTCTCATTAAAATGTTTGGGAAAGAAGAGATGAGGAAATTCATGGTGGGTTTGGACACAGCAGGAAAGACAGATATTCTGTACAAACCTAAATTTGGAGAGATGGTGACGTCCATCCCCACACTAGGTTTTAATGTAGAGACTGTTGAGTACAAAACCATCAGTTTTGCAGTTTGGGACGTTGGCTGAGGACGAGCTCTGTGATGCTGTACTTTTAATGTTTGCTAGTGTCAAACTGTCAAGCATGCGATGGATGGGATGAAGATATAGGACATTTTATTGGGCTAAAATTAAAAATATATAAAAAAAATATATGGATATTTTTTTTTGTTTAGGTGGGGAAGTGTTACGTGGGCACACTTTTTTCAGTCTTTTGTTTGTTTGTTATTTTTATTTTTGGCACCTTTTTGACGGTTCACTGGTGAAGGGGGCGGGGCTCAGCCACACAAGTGGTTTTAGCTGAGCTGGCAGCACACCTGGGAGGTGATGAGAAGATTGAACTGAGGGTGATTCAGAGATTGATTGATGGAGTAGCGTGTGTTGGGAGCGGCTGTGAGGCTTTTGGGCTGTGGGAGCTGCTATGTGAAGACGTGTAAAGGAAGGAAGTAATTTAAGAGACGGTGCGGGTGGACTCTGGGGGAAACAGAGTCCTCACCTCGGGCTGATCACCCAGAGGGGGAGCGTCGGATGGTTTTGGCCGGGAGGAACAGGGTTTGTCCTGGATGAACCGGCTGGACGCTAGTAATGTACCGGGGAGTTTACACGCCTGCTGGCCGGGAGGAACAGGGTTTGTCCTGATGAACCGGCTGGACGCAGTGGGGAGTTTACACGCCTGCAGAAATCAACCACCTACAGAAAAATCACAAGTGGTGCGTTTTTAAGAAAAGAGGAAAACTATAAAGAAAAGCAAAAACAACAATTAATGAACAGATCATCTGACGGATGAAGCACCGTGCGGGCTCGCCCCTTTAAAGATGTCAGCTGGTGGAGAAACTCTGATCGGACATCTTAAGGTAAGCCCCAAACCTCACTCTGTGTTCTGTCAGGTGCCTGTTTAGTTTCTTTCTTTTCTTTTTTTCTTATCACACACTTTTAGTTGCGACCGCTACTCTCCATTAAGCAGTGATAAGATAAGAGCGAGCTAGGGAGGGAAGTGGTTTCGTAACAACGGTCCGGGCTCGCAGGCTTCGGTTGCAGCACCCTTGTGGCTCAGAACGGTCATCCGCTGAAATGCAGTTAGGGGCCATGACAGTATGTCGTCATGGTCACCGTGTTCAGTCGACACGCACTCCGGGCATGCGGACGTGCTGCGAGCTTGGGGAATCTGTGTATTCTCGGCCCCCCAAGTTCCAGCGGTGCGGGGGGTGAGTGTGTGACCCCCCTCATCCGGCCTTGTGTGAGCCGGTTTACCTGATTGCGGACGCCGCGAGGTCTGGCTGCTGCAGACAGTCCCGGGATATCCTGCTGGGGTTCATTGTTCTGATCTGGCACCCCGTGCACCACGAGGGAGGAGGGGTGGCAGCCCCCTCCCTTCATAGTGATTGTTTTCAAAGGGGTGATGTGTTGTTGTCGTTCATCACTCTTTTTTTTGTTGTCAAAAAACAGGGCAAAACTGGTCTTTTGAATTTTTATTTTGTGTTTTGTGCAACAACCTTTTGTCTTTATTTCACATACATCAGAACATTCATGTTTTGTGCATACAGTAAAGTCACCAGCTTTTTGTAGTCTCTTACAAATAAAGTCTGGGCATATAAAATTAGGCTCCCGTACCCCTTGAGCGGACGAGCCAGCAAAAATGTGCAGAGGGCCTGCTTCGTCAGGCTCGCTTCTGTCTTCCATCACGATTCGCAGAGGAAGTCCTCGGTTGGACCGCCTGGCGAGGGATGAATCTGTTCCTACTCCAGGACTGACCGACCTGAGGTGGACCCGCTGGGGGTCTCTGCCGGTGCTCCCCGTCGTACGCCGGCCTCTTCTGCAGAGGACGACGTGTGGCCGAGCGGTGTCGAGGTTGCATGGGTCTGCTCCCACTTGTCTCCCTGGAGAGGGGCAAAAGCTCTCCTTGGCATGCCCTCCCGGAGGGCCTCAGCCTGCCTGCGCCTCTGCTCCAGCCTGGTCTGGATCTGGTCCAGGGCTCTCCCGAAGAGTCCCGTCGGCTCGATCGAGTGGTGCAGAAAAGGTACCTGATGACCTTCTGGAAGGTCCATCAAGGTCATCCACAAATGACGCTGGGCAATGACCACCTCAGCCATACACCTCCCTTGTGCAATGGCTGCTGTCCCCATCATGCAGAGCACAAAGTAAGTGGACCTGCGGGCTTCTTCCAACACCTCAGTCGCAGCCTGCTTGTCTGTTGTCACCTGGAGCTCTTGTAGCTTTTCTGCCAGGTACGCCTGCATCATGGCGGATGCGTTCATCGCACGTGTCGCGAGGCCCTGAGCACTGTAACACTTCTCGAGCTGTGCAGCTGAAGCTCGACAGGCTTTGCTGGGCAAAGTCGGTTTTGTTCCAGAAGATCTGGGGGCCAGGTGAGAAGCCAGCGTGTCCTCCATCTGTGGCACGTTGGCAATTCCTGCTGCTTCCATTCCAGCCACGTCGAGGAACTGGGAGAGCGGGAGCAACATGGGAGCCCTGGGTTCAGCCCAGGTACGAGTAAGCTCCGTGAGGAAATCCGGGAAGACGGGCATCCTGTGCCTTGTTGTCGACTGCTGCTTGGCATAAAAATAATTCCCTACCAACCTCGTGACCTGTTGACGAGGTGGAGGTTCCAGCCAAGGGATCTGCAACGCGTCCGCCGCTCTGCGACACAAGTCGAACAGAGCGGGGATCGAAGTGGCTGTCTCTGCAGCACTGGCGCCGGGTTCTGTGAGAGGTCCTCCTCCTCTCCTTCGTACTCGTTGTCGGCTTCATCACCAGAAATTTCACCTGAGGCTGTTAGCGAGATCTCATCCGCATTCATCATGCCTCGAGTGTCAAATTCGGCTGTCGAGTCCCCGACGGGAGCCGCCATGTCTGGGCTGTCCCCCAATTCGACCCGAGCACTGTCTTCCAAATCCATGCACTCGAGCTCCGGCGTGGGAATGAGAGCCTCTGTGAGGTCCGGGTCTGTTGGCGCCGCAGCGGCACCCATGGCTTTGGCCACGATGTCTACTCTGTGTCTCCTCACCACCTCCAGCATCTGGCTGCAGTGTGGACTGGAGTCGGGGGCGTCCAACGCTGTTTTTGTGTAGAGCATCCCCAGGCAGACAGGACAGGCCTCGTGGGTGTCTGCCGCCGAAAGGGAATATCCGTAGCCGTTGGGGCAGGCGCGCGAGCTGGGACTTGCCATCCCTGCTAGCCTTTTTCGTAAATCTTGGCTTTCGCTTTCCTTTCTCGGGAGCCATGTCCGAGAAAAAACAAGCAAGTTTTCTTAAAATCCTTGTCCGAGACGTCTCCTCCGTTGCGTCGCTTTCGCTGGCTAGCCTGCTACTACTTTAGCAGGGTAGCAATGTGACGCAGTTATCGCCGTCGAGTGAAGCAGTCTGCGGAGAGAAGAGAAGAAAACTTTGGGGTTAAGGAAAAATGTGCCGGACTAGCTTTCGCCAACCCAGCGATACGCAGGAAATTTCTCTGTACGCTCAGCGTAGGGAGCGAGCTCACCTCTAACGAGCGATTTGTCTACAGAGAAGTCCCACGAAGTTCAGGTTTAAGCGAGGTGAAGGGCAAAAAGAGACAGTTTGGATGGGCATCCGCGTCTTAAGTACCCAGAGGGCGGGGCCTCTGGGGGTGACGCTGACGCCCCCTGCTGTAAAGGCGTGAATGTATTCCTTCAGGTAATCGCGCGGGGGCACAATTCCCATAGCAATAGTGTTGCACCGAGTGACCTGACTGATAAAGGGAACTGAGCGAGGTGTCCCCTGCCTCTTATACCACTGCTGGACATGGACACCAGTGAACCGGGCCATCCGCAAAGGAAGAAACGGGTAGAAGATAACGGATGGACGGAAAATCTAAAAGAAGCAAAAAAGTTTGCTTGAACCTTAAAATAACAAATTGCTAGCTAAAGGCTAGCTAAAAGTAGCAGAAAGGTAGCTAAAGGCTAAATGTAGCATCTCAATTCAATTCAACCTTTATTTATACAGGCTAGCCTCGTTGAGCCACGGGGACTCATTTACAAGAGGGACCTGTTTCACTCACACCCAGGGTCAATTTAGAGATACCAATCAGCCTAACATGCATGTTTTTGGACTGTGGGAGGAAACCGGAGCACCCGGAGAAAACCCACGCATGCACGGAGAGAACATGCAAACTCCACCCAGAAAGGCCCCCGGACCGGGATTTGAACCGAGGACCTGCTCGCTGAGAGGCATTGAGACTGTTTTGCACAAGCAAGTCAACAGAATGAGGTCTGAGGGCGTTGGCACATTAAAAAAACTAAACTGTACAACGAACCCTGCCTACTGTAGCCGTTTGTTGTAGAGCAAACACCCACCCTCAGTTTCACTGCACATAGGATATAGATATTTCATATGTGTGGGAAAGACAGAATGCTGATCTGAACAGATGGCTGCAGACATGTGCAGACCTAATCCTTGTTTTATGGAGAAGACAAAAGCTCTGTGAATAAAGCACAAATCAGACTGTATGGGATTTGGCCTGTCAGATGAGGACCTACAGTGGATATGTCATTATCAACAAACATGACCATAATGTTCACGTTGATCTGATTTGGGATGTTTTTGTTTTGTCCATTTTTAACACTGTATCTCTGTTTGCTTGTAGTAAACCAAGGCAAACACTGTAACCTGAAAACAAATCCAATTTATGTGTTGTTGACATACAAAGTAAGAATGAACACCTTCGACACACAATCTCAGTTTGCTGTTTCATCACGCATCAGAAAACGCAACCGTTACAAAGTTGAAATAACAGAAATCATCAGGATGCCACATCTGGTTCATGTCTGAAAGCTGCTACTTCTCAAAGAACTGCTATTTGGATGATTATTTGATTTGATGAGCTGGTTTTATAATCACAGTGATGCAATTTATGACAAAATGCAAAATCTGTTCATTTTAAACCACACAAGGGAACAATGCCGCCCCCCCTCCCCCCTGCAAGAGGAATTATTCAGTTTGCACCCCAAACACAGTGACCACAGCAACCATCCCGTGGTGTTACAGCACCACCAAGTGAGCACACGCTGTTAGGCTAGAAATGTTTGGAGAAAGTTTAGTCTACAGTACTGAAAATAATTAGTGAAGACGTGACTTCAATACTCTCATTACAAACGTAGTCACAGCCGGAACGGTCCAACAGTTTTGGGGGGTTAGTTCCAGATATTTGGTGCATGAGACCTGAACACAGCTTCTGCATGGTTTGGTTTATGTCAGTCTCCAGAGTTAGAACCAGACAACCAAAGAGGTGTTGATGGTTCAATGTGCAGCAGAAGATCGGTGATGTATTTTGTATTGTATGTATTGTATTGTATGTAATTTATTCATTTCAAATTTAAAACACAAAGCAACAAATTCAAAACATGTATAGAAAGCAAAAAAACTGATTTAAAATGAAAGGAAGCAGATGAAGAATAAAATTCTTATAATATCTGCCCCTTCTTAAAACAAAATTCTATTTAACACTCAAATCAAACAATGATCATTCATGAACAAAAATTTATAACCCATAACAATTGTCGATGTTTGATAAATTAACAATTTTGCATTTGTAGATATCTATTTATATTTAATCAACTTTTTAAATATAGGTATTGATTCAATTTTTTTGTCATCATTTCCCAAACCATTCCATAAATCTATTCCATGCATTAAAGTAATCCGACCCTTTAAACTGGTTCTATATTGTGGCTTAACAAAAATGTATGTTCCCTTAAGATTGTAAGAGCTTTTTCTTTAAAAAAAAAAAGCTTTTGAATATTATGAGGTAGTTAGTAGTTTTGAGCTTTATGCATTAATAAGTAAATATTATATTCTACTAGATCGTAAAACTTCAATATAGAATAGATTGTTTGTTGGATGATAATAATGCATTCTTGTTATAATTCTTATAGCTCTTTTTTGAAGGATGAAAATAGGCTTTGTCAGGGTTTTGCACGCTGTTCCCCAGACATCAACACAATAAATTAAATATGGTACTATAAATATGGTACTATAAAAGTCTGTCGTGGTGAAGAGAGAGCTGAGTCGAAAGGCAAAGCTCTCAATTTACCGATCGATCTANTATATATATATATATATGCTCTTCATGCAAACATAAAAATCACATTATATTTTACTCTGTACATACAGTTACAGAGTATGTACCGGTACTGTAATAAACACAATTCTGCTAATGTGGTTTCATATGATTAGCTAATGTATTTGTATTGTATTTAATTTATTCATTTCAAATTTAAAACACAAAAACAACAAATTCAAAACATGTATAGCAAGCAAAAAAACAGATTTAAAATGAAAGGAAGCAGATGAAGAATAAAATTCTTATAATATCTGCCCCTTCTTAAATCAAAATTCTATTTAACACTCAAATCAAACAATGATTATTCATGAACAAAATTTATAACCCATAACAATTGTTGATGTTTAATAAATTAACAATTTTGCATTTGTAGATATCTATTTAAGAATTTATATTTAATCAACTTTTTAAATATAGGCATTGACTCAATTTTTTTGGCATCATTTCCCAAACCATTCCATAAATCTATTCCATGCATTAAAGTAAACCGACCCTTTAAACTGGTTCTATATTGTGGCTTAACAAAAATGTCTGTTCCCTTAAGATTGTAACAGCTTTTTCTTTTAAAAAAATGCTTTTGAATATTTTGAGGTAGTTTGTAGTTTTGAGCTTTATGCATTAATAAATAAATATTATATTCTACTAGATCATAAAACTTCAATAGTTTCATTTTATAGAATAGATTGTTTGTTGGATGATAATAATGCATTCTTGTTATAATTCTTATACAGTAGCTCTTTTTTGAAGGATGAAAATAGGCTTTGTTAAAGTTTTGCACGCTGCTCCCCAGACATCAACACAATAAATTAAATGTGGTACTATAATTGTGTTGTACCTGTATAGCAAATACAAGGCATTATCATTCAATAAATCCTTTACCCAATACTGCTGTGGATTTGGATAATTTAGTTTTAACAGAATTTACGTGTTGTTTCCATGATAATTTATCGTCAATGATTACACCCAGAAACTTCATTTCACTGACTCTACCTATTTCAACACGTTAATTTTGAAAGGAAAAACTGTAGTTATCTTTTTTTGCTAAAAATCATATAATTGGTTTTATCAATATTCAACGATAACTTATTTAAATTAAACCAAGTTTGTATGTTAACAAGTCCACACTGCTCTCACCCACCTGGATCAGAAGGACTCATACGTGCGTCTGCTCTTTGTGGACTTCACATCTGCCTTCAACACCATGATCCCCCAAACTCTGATAGACAAACTATCTACACTTGGACTAAGCCCCTCTATTTGTAACTGGGTACTAGACTTCTTAACAGACAGACCACAGTCCGTGAAGATCCACAACTTCTCCTCCTCCACCATAACCCTCAGCACTGGCTCTCCTCAGGGATGTGTGCTGAGCCCCCTTCTGTTCACTCTGCTCACATATGATTGTACAGCCACACTTCCAGGCTGTCATATTGTTAAGTTTGCAGATGATACAGCGGTGGTGGGATGCATCACAAACAATGATGAGTCCAGCTACAGACAGGAGGTGGAACACCTGGAGAGCTGGTGCAAAGAGAATAATCTTCACATGAATGTGAAGAAGACAAAGGAGATGATTGTGGACTTCAGAAGGAACAAACACACCCATGCCCCACTGAAAATAGGTGGGTCTGCAGTGGAAGTGGTCTCCAGCTACAAATACTTGGGTGTACACATGAATGATAACCTCAGCTGGAGCAACAACACCACCAGCCTGATCAAGAAAAGTCATCAGAGACTCTACTTCCTCAGACGGCTGAGACGAGCTGGTCTGAGCAGCCCAGTCCTCACCTCCTTCTACAGGTGTGCAGTGGAGAGCATCCTGTGCTCCAGCATCAACGTGTGGCATGGAGGCTGCACAGTTGAAGAGAGGAAAGCTCTGCAGAGAGTGGTGAAGGCTGCACAGAAGTCTGTTGGAGTCAGTCTCCCCACCATCACAGACATTTACACCTCCAGATGCAGGAAAAGAGCCACCTGCATCATGAAAGACCTCACTCATCCAGCACACTCACTCTTTGCCCCACTCCCCTCAGGACGGAGGTTGAGGAGCATCAAGTGTAGAACCACTAGACTGAGGAACAGCTTCTACCCTGAGGCTGTTAGACTCATGAATAAATAAAAATAAAATAAAAAATAAACACTGCAAAATATCACATCATACTGATGCTGATCTGTTTTCTTGTTGCTGTGTTCATCTGTGTTCATCTGTGACCATCTGCTCATACAAACTCATGTTCGTGCTGCTGTTTATTCCCACTATATTAGGCTTAGTGTATTACTAGTTGATGTTTTTCTTAGTTAATTCTAGATGTTATTACTGTTTTTCTCTTTCATTTGTTGTTGGATGTAACTGGGACCTCGTGTACATAATCTCGTTTTCATCACATGTACCACATGCGGTGCAAATGACAATAAAGACTCTCTGACTCTAACAAACTCACTATTCATCAAGTCAATCAAATATTTCAAATCATCACCAGAACAAAAAAAAGTAGTATCGTCAGCAAAAAGAACACATCTAAGGATACCTGACACATTCATCAAATCGTTAACATATAAAATAAACAATTTCGGTCCAAGTACAGAACCTTGCGGCACGCCACATGAAATACCACAGAGGCCAGATCTTACATTGTCCATATGTACAAACTGTTTTCTGCTATGCAAATAACTACGTATCCAATGCAAAGCTGTTCCTCTAATACCATATTTGTCCAGTTTTTCGAGTAGAATTGAAAGGTCGATAGTGTCAAATGCCTTTTTTAGATCAACAAACACACTTAGACAATATTGTTTTTGATCAACAGCTGTGGTAACATGTTCCATCAACTCCATGAGAGCCATGGAAGTTGAGTTATTTAATCTAAACCCGTATTGACTTTTACTTAAGATATTATGTTTATCCAGAAAGAAATCAAATCTAGTTACAAATAATTTTTCTAAAATTTTGGAGAACTGCGGTAACAAAGATATAGGTCTATAATTGTTATATAAACATTTATCGCCATTCTTAAAAAGAGGAACTATCTTGGCTATTTTCATTCTGTTTGGGAATATTCCAGATGAAAATGACAGATTACAAATGTANCCCATTTCTCCTTCCAACTACTGGGCAAAGACCCTCACTGCTGAGTGTAATATGATAACATCATTTAAAGACAGATGGAGCATTAAATTCTGCCAATTATTAAGTGGAGAAGAATCATTTGGTAATTTTGCATTGTTACTGTTTGTACCCAGAACAATTTATTTATTAGAATAAAGAGGATCAAAATGACCAAATGTGTATTGATTACCTCAAATATGTGTCCTTTTACACAATGTTATACATGTGAATGTGATCATGGATAGCAGGAGATGTTCATCTCCTACAGGTAACAGAAAATATGAAACTGACCTTCTGCACCATGTGTTTCTTCATTTTGCTCCACCTCTGTGGTTTCTGTGGATAAAAATAAATTTTGGTATAAGAATGTGCAGCTCTTATAACATCCATGTCTGTATGTTTACATGAAAACAGGCATAAATGTGACCTAAAGGCTTCTGTTCTTCTTCAGTTGGAGCTGCAGGAACAAACATACGTAGTAAGAACAGACCATCAGAGACTCTTTAGTCTAAACTTAGAGCTTGGCTGATTGATGAATGTGCACATTAATGTTGATTTGAGGAACCTCACCTGCAAATGCAGCACACAAGAGAAGAGGAAGGAGAAAGATGGGCTTCATGGTGCTGGTCGTTCCTTTGTTCTCTGTAGATAGAAAAACTATGAATATCTGAAGAGTAGAGAACTTTGAGCTAAATAAAGTCAAACCTGGGTCTTACTTCTCAGATAAAGATATTGTCATTCAGTTAGCAGCTGAGTGATTGAATGAATACAGTAGACTGTCCTTTATATATAGATAGGTTGCAGTAGCTCAAATAGGGTTTACACTCGTGGGTGGAGTGCTTTCAATACAGAAAGAATGATGTTGATCAATCACGCAAACCTGGAAGAAGGAAAACTAATTCAAGGTGAACTTTGTTCGGTTTCCTGAAAATATGAAAACGTTATATTCCAATCACTTCCTGATTTGTTTTATTTGATACATATCATACCATAAAATGTTTTTGTTAGCTCATTTATTACAACTTACAGGAATGATGATAAAACTAGACTTTTGTAAGTGCCCGTCACGTACCTGTAACTGCTTACTGACAACTGATTACTTGTGTGCAAGAGGATTATGAGGAAATCATTTGTTGATTGTTTGTGTTGAGCTGGCATAAGTGTTTCATACAAAAGTTCTTGAAATAATAAAACATTCAACATTCATTCAGATCAACATTCTGAGTGAAATTAAAGTCCTTTTTGAACAAAAACATTTTCTAAAAATCTAATAAAGACTGAAAATGAAATGTAAAGAATGCTAAAATATTCAGAAATGTTATCCTAGAGAAATGTGGATATTCTAACTGGGCCTTCCTGAAAGCAGAGAAGAAACCCAAACAGGACTCTAGCCAGCCATCAGGTGAAAAGAAGGAACCCAGACCCAGACCAGTGCGTTTCATATGTTGCGGGAGTGTCAGAGAAACGGAGGTGCTTGTTTTCTATACATAACGTCCCCATTGTAGGGTTTCTGGGGTCTGGTCCTGCATGTTGTGTCTTTCCCTCATGTTTACCAGTCCCTCCTCAGCATTCCTCCTCCTGTGATCCAGCACTGTCGCACCTGTGTCTAATCCTAATCACCGCAGGTGTCTGTCATTTCACCTTGTCAGTGTCTGTATATATTCAGCCATTTGGTGTCTTGTCAGTTTGTCTGGATTGTCCTTGTCATAAGGCTTCATGCTCGTCATCCCTCTGTGTCTCCTCCGTTTAAAGTAAGTCTGCTGCCCCGACAGCTTTTTGTTAATTCATTAGTAAACGTTTTTACTTATTTTTCCGGAGCCTCCTCGTCTTCCTTCTTGTGGGTTCAACGCACAGACTGCGATCATGACACCCATGGCTTTTAAACTAGGGATGGGGCAGATCCGATCCAGTATCGGTATCGGTATCCGATACCAGCATAATTTAAGTATCGGATATCGGATCCAACCTGCCGATATTTCCGATCCAGCTTCAAAGAGCACTTGTGTTCCATCATATTCTGTGACTGCCGTCTTAACATTATGCGAGTTAAAACCAATGAAGACACTCACAACAGGAAACTTACAAACTTTAACAGTATAGTCTTTATAGTATAGAAAACATTCCAAAATACACATAACTTTATAGTCTCAGTACAAATATTTCATTATACAGGTTCACATACCTGAACAGTATCGGATCGGAAAAGTATCGGTATCGGTCGATACCCAGTTCTTAAGTATCGGTATCGGATCGGAAGTGAGAAATGTGGATCGGTGCATCCCTATTTTAAACCCCAAACTACATTATGGTAAAGACTGGTTCATCCCAAAGATCCAGTCCAACCCAAACAGAGTAATATTGTGTATGCTGTTCAGTGTCAGGAGGGCTGTGATCAGTCTTATATCGGGGAAACTAAACAGCCACTGGCCAAAAGGATGGCCCAGCACAGAAGATCAACATCATCAGGTCAGGACTCTGCGGTCTACACTCATCTCCAGGCCAGTGGTCACTCTTTCAGGGATGAAGATGTTCACATCCTTGATAGAGAGGAACGATGGTTTGAGAGAGGAGTAAAGGCTGAGTTATAGTCGCGCTTTGGTCCGCAGGCTGGAGCGCGCGCGCTGCGCACGCACTGTGCCGTGCGGCGAAATGCGTTTACAGTGTCGCCTCTGTGTTTATAGTTGACGCACGGCGGCGCATGGCAAAGTGCTGTTCTTTTACGGACCAGTAGGTGGCAGTACCCTCTAAAACCTGTGCATATGTTGCAAGAAAGGGTAGAAGAAGAAATCTACCGTAGAAGAAGAACTGTTTGAAATTCACACAACAACAAAAATGCTCCGCTCGCGTGCTGAACTGTTGTCCAGAGGAGCAAATCATTGTGTCTTGCGGTTTTAATGCATGGAGTCAGCGAGGAGGAAGTGATCACGTGACTTTTGGCAAAACAACAAAAGAAAAGTCCAGCTCAGAGATGAAAAAGGTGAATTTAATACATTTGTATCACATAAAAACATTCCTCCATGCGTCGCGACGCAGTCTCTATGACCACAGCGGCACAGAGAGCTGCAGACTCTGACGTGAAGATCCCCACCCGACATGTCTGTCAAACAATTCTGTAGCGCCCACCGCGCGCACTAGGCTTGCGGAGTTTCAAAAATTCGGAGGTTTACGACACGCGCCAAGACCATGCGCGGGGCCAACGCGCAGGGGCGGGGACTGCAATATTGCATCACTTTTGGCGCGCGCCCCATCGCGCGTTGCACGATTCGTCGAGTATAAATCTAGCTTAAAGGAGGCCATCTTTGTGAAAAGAAATCGTCCATCATTAAACAGAGGTGGAGGCCTCCATGTTCAACTTTCACCCTCTTACAATGCTGTTATTGCTAGTATCACTCAGCCCCTTGTGAATAGCAAACAACCATCAGGGTGCTAACGATCCATTAGGCTGATGGTCCTCCTTAATCATGTGAGCAGCTAGTTTTGGCTGTCATCAGCAAACGGGTTGTGTAACACTGTGAGAGGGTGCTATTTATAAGACTGAGCTGAACACAGCACCTCAGACTGAGGAAGTCTTTTAGAAGAAAGAAGAAACGTTTCTACATTTTTTTTATGTCCAGAGAACTAGACTTAACATTTCCAGAGTTTTCTACCTGGATTTTTGAGCATGCATCAGGATATGCTATTTATTTTGAATACAGCTGAATACAGCTCCCCCAACTGAAGAAGTCTTTCAAATGAAAGACAAAATGTTTTTACAATTTCTTTTGTTTTCTGAACCCGTCCAGAGGACCAGCCAACATTTTTAGACCAGTAACCTCACCTTCCTAGTTTAGCTGGATTTCTTGTTCATTTGATAAGCTAAGATATGCACTGTCAAGCTTAAAGAAAGGAAAACTGTGAAAAGTATTATTACAGGTTTGGTTACAATGTTTTGAAGTTAAATAATAATTTCATTTGGGATAGTTTTCAGATATATTTTTACAAGTTATTATATTTGAACTGGCATTTCACTTTTTTGTTTCATTACTGAAAAAGGGGGATGTACCGTATTTTCCGATCTATAAGTCTCAACCCTCTATAAGTCGCTTTCTCCAATTATTGGCAATAAATTGGAAAAATCCATAAACGTGTCGCACCTCTAAAGGCCCCCCCTATAGCTCTATATGTTCGGCCGTACACCGTACTACGCCGTACGTACGCCGTATGTACGCCGTACGTACGCAGAGGCACAAGCGTACCATGTACGCACCAAGCTCAAATTTTACGACCGCGTCCGCAAACGCGTTGTCTCACAATAAATTGCCCGGCGCCAGACTGTTTTGTATGTGACACAAATGTATTAAATTCCTCTTCTTCATACCTGATCTGGCCTTTTCTTTAGTTTTTTTTTACCAAAAGTCAAGTGATCGCTTCCTCTTCCGCTGACTCCATGACTGAAATGATGAGGAAATTAATGAATTTGTCGCGTGCAAATTAAACTCATGTCCAACGTGGCTGTGCGAGGTTCTGCAAATTTCCTGGTGTTCTGTGGGCTGCAGGACCAGCGCTCCCTGTTTTATTTTTATTTTTTTAGAACTTTTTAATAAGATATAACACCGCTGTGACTGAAGCTGTGTGAAGCTGCCGGCTCGCCTTTTTTTTCTCCCCCGACCTGTCAATCAATTCAGTGGGCGTGTCAGCAAATGACCAATCACCGAACGCTCTGCGCTGTGAATTTGGAGCGGAAACGCGAGAACGAACGCAGAGCTGTGCAGGCGAACGCGCACACACAGAACGCGCGCGTAGTATGGCGTACGGACAAACGCAGAGCTATGGGGGGGCTTTAGTTGCATCTATTATGCGTCACAGCTGACGCGTTGCATCTATTATGCGTCACCGCTGACGCGTCGCCTATGTTACGCGTCACCGCCCTGCTTCATATGGTAGCCACAGGAGCGAGCGAGCATGGAAGGACTTTACAAGATTAACACGGTAAAAACAATTATTTGTTTGCTGAAAATTATAGCAAAGATGTGTCTGAAGGAATATTGACACAATATTATACTTTTTACTGATTTATATAATCAATAAGTGTTACTGTTTGATCAAAGTATTCTCTCTGTACTTTAGACGAACACTAATTACATGGTTTACTATTTCATTTAGCTTATGAGCTCACTTTTTCATATAATCATAGCTTAGTCAGAAGAGAGGCCCTGACCTTGGTCACCATGTTAACGAGCTAGACCAGAGCCCTTATCGTATAATTGGCCAATAGGAAAGCTGCATTCACACATAACCTGAAGTTATCTCACAGTTGAGCATTTTGGGCCATCCACAGAACGGAAAGGTTTGTCTGCTCCAGAACAATTTTATGCATAAAATTGTCTCATTCTGCTGTGCTGATTATCCTGTAACCCTGATGTTCTGTCAAATAAATTATTTTGCATACAAGTACTGTCTCTCTCCTTGGAGTATGTTCCTGAGTTTTTCTAAACTCTTCAAATGGTGAACCCGTACGTGCAAGTGAGAGAGACAGACAACGGACGTCAGAGCAGCTTCTGGCAACCTGCAGAGTTGGACCTCATAGCTGAAGGCAAGCCGTGCCTTGGTTTAAACCATAAAACGTCAATTTGGCCATAAATAAAATTTTAGTCATCTCTGCATTTGGCTATGGAGGCTGTCTCGGGATAAAGATTGATAAGCTAAATATACCCTTTCTGGCCATTTCTGACAGCTGGGTTCGGTTTAATAAGATGCTCTGGGCTTCGCCCCGAACCGGAAGCGTGCTTTCGGAACCGCTCGGGTGGTTCGGTCCGGCTCGTGCTGCGAGCAGGCAGTCGTTTTAAACATGTGTGGCATATTTTTGGCTGTGTACGGGTCTTTTATACGTTTGTATTTTGTGTCTTACTTACTTTATTACATAGTGGCCGAGTTTGTCTCATCTCGTTGTCACGGTTCGTTGTCACGGTTCGTTGTCACGGTTCGTTTCAACTCAATGCCCGGAAGGGGGGTTTCCCTCCACTGGAAGTTTGCGTGCGGCGTGAAACTACAACTCCCAGAAGGCACGGTGGTGGCGTGCAAGGTGTACTCCTGACGAGATGGTACTGTCTCAAGGATTCGGGGAACCCTAGCTGCGCTTAACGTCAGCCGGCCAACTTCTGTGCACTGGGAAAGAGACGTCATTAGGTCTTTAGTTGCACTGGGAGGTGTGCGTGTCGGAGACACGTTAGGAACTACTACATCACCAAATTTGGATGCGCAGTCGGGGACTGCTACTTTTGACGTAGTAAATGTGTATTTTTCCTTCGTATTAAGCCATGTACAGTTTTACTTCATGTGTGCAATGTTAACTGTGGGAAAATTAAGAAAAAAAGGGGGGAGATTGGGGTGTGTAGACTCAAGAGTGTGAGTGTGAGTTTTTTAGTGGAGCTTCCATACTCTGACCGCAAGGGGGCAATGTTGTGGAAGACAAGGCAAAGCTGATCTCAGAGGTGCTTTACCTCAGCTTTGCACATTTGATTTTTACAACATACCCAGTGCGAGGTTGTGAGAGCAGATGAGAATTAACATAATAGAACGTCTGATTGTGTGAAAGTTGTCAGATGTGGAAATCATAATAGGGAGACGCTGGGGGAGAGTTTCAGCAGAGTTGGTAATTCTGGCAACCCGGAGGAGTTAAAATAGGAATAACTGAATAGGGTTTTAAGTACTAAAACTAGACTTTTAAGTGATATAGTTCATTAAACCTAACGGACTCCGTCTACTGGCCTTACCTGCCCTTCAGGACCACGGGAGACGTGTCTCGTCGGCTGTCCTCACAATATTAATTAGTCACAACGAGAAATAATTTAACAATAATTTCAATTCTATGGAAACAATGTGAAAAGACGGATGGATATGGTTAATGCAGAAATAATAAACAGAGAGAAACGCTAAGGTTCAAACAGAATTTTATTTAGATGGCTTCATGAACATTACTTAATATTAAACAACAAGCGCCTCCAAAACACCTCCCCGGTCTGGTGCAGGAGATAGTCTCCTGAAAAGAAAGGAAAACTGAATTAAACCGCATAGACGTCTCCTATCAAAAGCTACTGAATAAATTAATAATTTAGTATAGAGTGATTAGTTGTGTTTTGGCGTACTTGGGAATTAAATACTGTGCAGATGGATAAACTCGTCTCTGAAACGCGTCACCGAGGTGAGAAGGCCCCATGAGATGACCTACAGTTTTTACAAAAATAAACAAATAAAATATTTGCGTGGAGTTCGAAACAAATTGATTACAGCTGAATGTTCCTTTAGGGTTGGAGGGATTGATCGAGAACGCTTGTGACATTCTACCTCAATAAGTTTAGGCTATAACACTTAACACTACTTTGACTAAGGCTGCGCTTTTTTGCGCAAGTGAACTTGGCTTCTAAATCCCCCGCTCCCTTTCTGTGAGCTAGATAATATCGATTCACATGCTAATGATCCCACAGCTCATTAATTCTACACCCAACCCCTCAGTCCAAAATCAGCAGATATGGCAGAGGGAATTAGGTTCAAGATACATAAACATGAATTTGCAGCATTTTATTGAAAATACTATTTACAAATCATCATACAAAAGCAATATATAAATTTTGTTATACAACAAAATCTAAATATTGGTGTATAGTTGTTGCTGCTTCACCTCTAACACACACCCAGTTGTCATCATTTCTACATTTGCGACAGGTACATTTCTTACAAATTGCACACTGTTTTTTGCTGCGGTCTCTTTTGCAGAGGGTCTGAACCTGACACTGTAGCCGTTTACGCATTTGCCGGCCCTCCCCGGCTCTCCCTGGCTCCTCCCTGCTTCTAACCCGGGTTCTGCATGTTCGCATTTTCCTTTTTTTCCCCGACTCCGCCCTCGTCATGGAACCATCTCCTCCGTGGTTCCAATCGGGCTCAGTTCTCCGGGCCCAGTTCACGTCATTTACTGCTCACATTTGATTCGTTGTTTGCAGCAGGGGCTGGACTGCTTCGTGTAGGGGCTGGACCAGAGGGCGGGACTAGCTGCGTGTTGAGTCATCAACTGCGACTGCTGTTAACCTCGCGTTCTAACAACAACAACCTCCATTTTAGAAAACATCATGTCTACTTCCAAAGCCCCCGCTGCGTGCGTTCCGTGGTCAAACGATGAAGTAAGCTTCTTCCTAAATTACCTCGCAGACGAGCGTGTGCAGAGGGAGCTGGACAGCAGCACACGAAATGAAAAAGTTTTCAAGCGTGCGTCTGAGGAAATGGCTGTGGCTGGCTTCACTCGGACCTCCAAGCAATGCCGGGAGAAGCTAAAGAAGATGAAATCAGACTACCGGACCATGAAAGACCATAACGGTAAAAGTGGACGAGGAAGGAAGGATTGGCGCTGGTTCAATAAAATGGACGAGATCTTTGGAAAACGGCCATCCAGCAACGGTAGCCAAATGGCTCTCGACTCAGCCACCCAAATGTTGGAGAGCGAGATGGAAGGTGAGCTGTTGTTACTTGTGTTTATTAGTCATCTTTTGTCTTCCTAAATAAACTGAAAAACGTGTACAGGCTGCTGGGTTTGTGGCTACTTTTCTGGCTAGCTATTGTTAAGCCACGCTTGAGGCAGCAGCTAGCCTCTTAGCACAACAGGCTAGCTAGCCTAGCACAACAGGCTAACGTAGTTCGTGTAACGTGTGTTTTTTCTTTTAAATTAGATCATTCGACGCCGTCTTCAACGCCAGCAGAAACTCCTGAGTCCTCTTCTACCGCTTCAGAGGAGTAAACGGGTGAATTGTGTTCACAACCAACCACACCACCAGTGTGCTCAGCTGGGAGGGCCTCAACTCCGGACTCCGCGGCCTCTGCTTCACGTGCTCAGCCAGGTGGGCTCAGTGTTTGTTTATGTAATGAAAATAACCCGCAAAAAAATAAATGTAATTCTAGCATAAAGACTGAACTTCTAACTAACTAGCAAACTAACAATACCTTTGGGAGTACATATAACTGTAGACAACTTTCTACTTGTTCTCAAAATGTGTGTATGTCATTTAATTAATCAATGTTTGACATATTAATAAATGAATTAATAAATACGTATCCGACACAAAACAATACTGTACATACTTAAATAAAAGTAGAAATATATGTCCTACATAATGCTAAAGAAAACAATTAAATATCTAAATAGATGAAGTAGATAAAGTACTATATAAAGTAGAAATATATATTTTAATGAGAAATAAAATCATAAATATATGTATTGTTTATTATTTCAACGAGCAGAATTACATTGATAAGAAAAAGGAGAAGCTAAAAAAGGCAAAGCAAAATATTTTAATATATTGACAGAAAATCATGTGTTAAAAGTAATAAAAAGAATATATATAAATATGATGAATATATATATTTCTGCTTTTATTTATTATTATGTCAGTTTGGTCCTTCATAGACAGAAGTATTTCCAAATGTGTGTGTAATTGCAATGCTCTGTGTTGGTTTTCAGGTTTGCGTTTCAGGAAACGCACACGCAACACCTCATATGCAGATTACATCCTGGCAACGCATGAGGAGTCTCGTGAGGACCGGATCCAGCAAGACCGCCTTATGGACCGGCAGGTGGAGATGTTGGCAGATGAAGGACAGAAGGATCGGGAGCAGGAGGCGGCGAACCGGAAGGCAGACGCTGGGAGCATGAGGCTGATTGCACGACAGCACAAACGCATAGCCGACTCCTTTGCCAAGCTTGTGGATGTGATGGCTGCCAGAAAGTGAATTATTTGATATAAGCTTGAAGATTTTATCCTTTTTCATATTCTTTTAAATATCGGGTGTGCATTTTTGGGTTGTTAGGTTGTAATGCTGTTTATTTCACAGTCTTCCTTGTTGTTTTTCTACGCTATCATTCTTGTGCAATAAACTGATTTCTTAAAATTTTGCTTTACTTGCACATGGCTGTGATCAGCAAACACACATAAATAAATTAGATGGATTGGGCAGTGGCAGAACATATACATTACATGTACATTACAGTACATGTACAGGATATGTACTGTATACAGTGTATATACTGTATACAGTACATATACTGTGTACAGTACATATACTGTATACAGTACATATACTGTATATGTACTGTATACAGTATATGTACTGTATACAGTACATATACAGTATATGCACTGTATACAGTATATGTACTGTATGCAGTATATACACTGTATGCAGTATATGTACTGTATACAGTGCATGTACTCTACATATACTGTGTATGTACTACATACAGTATGTACTGCATACAGTGCATATACTGTATACAGTGCATGTACTGTATACAGTGCATGTACTGTATACAGTGCATGTACTGTATACAGTGCATGTACTGTATACAGTATTTTCACTATACAGTACATACTGTATGTAGTACATTTATATATACTGTACATGTACTGCATACAGTATATATACTCCATACAGTTTATATACTGTATACAGTATATAAACTGTATTCAGTTTATATACTGTATAGAGTATATATACTTAGTGTATATATACTGTATATATATATGACAGTGTATAGTATGTTATAGATTCAAAATATTTATGTGTATTGAACCAACAACAACTGACATTTTGTGTACTTTTAATGTACAGTAAATCAGACTGTCATACAATGTTTACATTTAATGAACAGATAGGAAAATGGACATTTCAAATCACGTTACGTTGCAGCAGCTGGACAAGGGCATTGCGTACAGCAGTTCCTGCTCCACCTCCATTTGCAGCGCCTCCAGCACGATGTGGGCCAGCGGGTTCCACATCCCAGGTGTCGTCATACGTCGCCCCATGACTTTCGCACAGATTGTGCAAAGCACAGCAAGTTGTCACCATAATTCTGACAAGGTCTATGTCACACTCGTTCTTCTGCAGCAAACAACGCCACCTTCCTTTCAACCGTCCGAAAGCGTTCTCAACCACTACTCTCGCCCGACTGAGCTTGTAATTGTAGGTTTGCTGCTCCTGTGTTAAACGTCCATTGTCAGAAAAAGGCTTCATTAGCCAGTTCTGTAAAGGGTATGCAGAGTCTCCGAGGATGTAGTAGCCGACACTGACACCCTCGATGTCTCTGGTGTGCGGTGGAAAAAGCCGTCCTTGCGCTGCCAGTTCCCCCAGCGAAGACAGTCTCAGCACTCTGGAGTCATGCAAACTACCTGATTAGGTAACAGGTGTCCGATCGGGACGTTCAATGTACAACTGTACACTTCCTGTTGTGAGGGGGCGTGGCTTAATTAATGTCATGATTTGACCATTCAGTATTGTAGGGGACCGGTTGTGGGTCAATCACTGAAGGTTTGATGTATTAGACGGTTTTCGTGTAGGTGCTATTAGTGTTTCGTTTTTCATGGCGAGATACCTAACTTTGAGGCCAGGCCACGCCCCTTCACCATATATAAAAACGCGAGGTTTTGATCATTTTTTACTCCCCCATGTCTGAGTGATGAGTCTGCCAAATTTGGTGAGATTTAGGATATGATAAATCCTCCAAAAGGCCATTTCATTTTAGCTCCATTCATTTTCAATGGGAAAAAAATGGCCGAAAAGGCTTAATATTTCAAAAAGCGAAAGTTGCAACATTACCAAAAGTCATAGCTGGATTGTCCTGAACGAGCTGAACATTTTGATATATGAATCGTTGAAATGGCACGAAAACTGTAGGAGGAGTAGGACGCCAAAAAACGTACGGATGGAAGATAGTAACATCTATAAAGAATAACTAGAAAAACCGCATTTCCTGCGAAAATGCACGTGTGAATGCCTTAGCGCCGCTCCGCCCTTCTCGCGGCGATCGCGGGAAGTCGAGCTGGTCCACCCTGAAACACTCTCGTGCCTTTCCCGTACCCTTTCGGCACCCAATGCACGCACCCAATTTGGTCCACATTCCAAAATGGCCGCCTTCCCATTTATCGTACAACGTTGATGCCAGAGGGTTTTCTGTGCGTCTTGGTGAATTGGACAAGTGTACCAAATTTCATGATCCTACGTGAAACTAAGGCCAATGCGGAGGGTAGTTTGAAATATTCTAGGTGGCGCTCTTGAGCCGTTTCTGTTGCAATTTTGGCCACGCCCCCAAAATATGTAATTTTTCACCAGTCCTGACGAGTCTGCCAAATTTGGTGAGTTTTGGGATATGATAAAGCTCCCCAAAGGCCAAACGTATTGTGACGGCGTTACGTCTGATTCGCCACATCGCCACGCCCACATGCTCCACCCAAAACAGTCATTGTTGGAAAGCTTGTTACAACACTATGTCTTTGGTCACTGGACAGACCGTCACGCTGATTAGGTAACAGGTGTCCAATCCGGACGTTCAATGTACAACTGTACACTTCCTGTTGTGAGGGGGCGTGGCTTAATTATTGTCATGATTTGACCAGTCAGTATTGCAGGGGACCGGATGTGGGTATATCACTGAAGGTTTGATGTATTAGACAGTTTTCGTGTAGGTGCTATTAGTGTTTCGTTTGTGATGGCGTTACGTCTGATTCGCCATATTGCCACGCCCACATGCTCCACCCAAAACGGTCAGTGTTGGAAAGCTTGTTACAGCAACATGTCTTTGGTCACTGGACAGACCGTCACGCTGATTAGGTAACAGGTGTCCGATCGGGACGTTCAATGTACAACTGTACACTTCCTGTTGTGAGGGGGCGTGGCTTAATTAATGTCATGATTTGACCATTCAGTATTGCAGGGGACCGGATGTGGGTCAATCACTGAAGGTTTGATGTATTAGACAGTTTTCGTGTAGGTGCTATTAGTGTTTCGTTTGTGACGGCGTTACGTCTGATTCGCCACATCATTGCCACGCCCACATGCTCCACCCAAAACGGTCAGTGTTGGAAAGCTTGTTACAGCAACATGTCTTTGGTCACTGGACAGACCGTCACGCTGATTAGGTAACAGGTGTCCGATCGGGACGTTCAATGTACAACTGTACACTTCCTGTTGTGAGGGGGCGTGGCTTAATTAATGTCATGATTTGACCATTCAGTATTGCAGGGGACTGGTTGTGGGTCAATCACTGAAGGTTTGATGTATTAGACAGTTTTCGTGTAGGTGCTATTAGTGTTTCGTTTTTCATGGCGAGATACCTAACTTTGAGGCCAGGCCACGCCCCTTCATCATATATGAAAACATGAGGTTTTGATCATTTGTTACTCCTGCATGTCTGAGTGATGAGTCTGCCAAATTTGGTGAGATTTAGGATATAATAAAGCCCCCAAACGGCCATTTCATTTTAGCTCCATTCATTTTCAATGGGAAAAAGATGGCCGAAAAGGCTGAATATCTCAAAAAGCTAAAGTTGCAGCATTACCAAAAGTCATAGCCGGATTGTCCTAAATGAGCTGAACATTTTGATATATGAATTGTTGAAATCGCACCAAAACTGTGCGAGTAGTTACATGCCAAAAAACGTACGGAGTGAAGATAGTAACATCTATAAACTGTAGATAATAATAATAATAAATATAAACACAATCTCTATAGTGTGAATGCCTTGTTGGCATTCACACAATAAATATAAACACAATCTCTATAGTGTGAATGCCTTGTTGGCATTCACACAATAAATATAAACACAATCTCTATAGTGTGAATGCCTTGTTGGCATTCACACAATAAATATAAACACAATCTCTATAGTGTGAATGCCTTGTTGGCATTCACACAACTAGAAAAACCGCATTTCCTGCGAAAATGCACGTGTGAATGCCTTAGCGCCGCTCCGCCCTTCTCGCGGCGACCGCGGGAAGTCGAGCTGGTCCACCCTGAAACACTCTCGTGCCTTTCCCGTACCCGTTCGGCACCCAATGCGTGCACCCGATTTGGTCCACATTCCAAAATGGCCGCCTTCCCATTTATCGTACAACGTTGATGCCAGAGGGTTTTCTGTGCGTCTTGGTGAATTGGACAAGTGTACCAAATTTCATGATCCTACGTGAAACTAAGGCCAATGCGGAGGGTAGTTTGAAATTTTCTAGGTGGCGCTCTTGAGCCGTTTCTTTTGAAATTTTGGTCACGCCCCCAAAATATGTAATTGTTCACCAGTCCTGATGAGTCTGCCAATTTTGGTGAGTTTTGGGATATGAAAAAGCCCCCAAAATGCTATTTCATTTTAGCTCCATTCATTTTCAATGGGATAAAAATGGCCGAAAAGGTCGCCTTTCCTTTCATCGTACAACGTTGGTGCCAGAGGGTTTTCTGTGCGCCTTGGTGAATCGGGGAGGTGTACCAAATTTCATGATCCTACGTGAAACTAAGGCCAATGCGGAGGGTAATTTGAAATATTCTAGGTGGCGCTCTTGAGCCCTTTCTGTTGCAATTTTGGCCACGCCCCCAAAATATGTAATTTTTCACCAGTCCTGACGAGTCTGCCAAATTTGGTGAGTTTTGGGATATGATAAAGCTCCCAAAAGGCCAAACGTATTGTGACGGCGTTACGTCTGATTCGCCACATCGCCACGCCCACATGCTCCACCCAAAACAACCAGTCGTGGAAAGCTTGTTACAGCAACATGTCTTCGGTCACTGGACAGACCGTCACGCTGATTAGGTAACAGGTGTCCGATCGGGATGTTCAATGTACAACTGTACACTTCCTGTTGTGAGGGGGCGTGGCTTAATTATTGTCATGATTTGACCATTCAGTATTGCAGGGGACCGGATGTGGGTCAATCACTGAAGGTTTGATGTATTAGACTGTTTTCGTGTAGGTGCTATTAGTGTTTCGTTTGTGACGGCGTGACGGCTGATTCGCCACATCGCCACGCCCACATGCTCCACCCAAAACGGTCAGTGTTGGAAAGCTTGTTACAGCAACATGTCTTTGGTCACTGGACAGACCGTCCCGCTGATTAGGTAACAGGTGTCCGATCGGGACGTTCAATGTATAACTGTACACTTCCTGTTGTGAGGGGGCGTGGCTTAATTAATGTCATGATTTGACCATTCAGTATTGTAAGGGACCGGTTGTGGGTCAATCACTGAAGGTTTGATGTATTAGACGGTTTTCGTGTAGGTGCTATTAGTGTTTCGTTTTTCATGGCGAGATGCCTAATTTTGAGGCCAGGCCACGCCCCTTCAGCATATATGAAAACGTGAGGTTTTGATCATTTTTTACTCCCCCATGTCTGAGTGATGAGTCTGCCAAATTTGGTGAGATTTAGGATATGATAAAGCCCCCAACATGCCATTTCATTTTAGCTCCATTCATTTTCAATGGGAAAAAAATGGCCGAAAAGGCTAAATAATTCAAAAAGCTAAAGTTGCAGCATTACCAAAAGTCATAGCCGGATTGTCCTGAACGAGCTGGACATTTTGATATATGAATTGTTGAAATGGCACCAAAACTGTGCGAGTAGTTACATGCCAAAAAACGTACGGAATGAAGATAGTAACATAAATAAATATAAACACAATCTCTATAGTGTGAATGCCTTGTTGGCATTCACACAACTAGAAAAACCGCATTTCCTGCGAAAATGCACGTGTGAATGCCTTAGCGCCGCTCCGCCCTTCTCGCGGCGACCGCGGGAAGTCGAGCTGGTCCACCCTGAAACACTCTCGTGCCTTTCCCGTACCCTTTCGGCACCCAATGCACGCACCCAATTTGGTCCACATTCCAAAATGGCCGCCTTCCCATTTATCGTACAACGTTGATGCCAGAGGGTTTTCTGTGCGTCTTGGTGAATTGGACAAGTGTACCAAATTTCATGATCCTACGTGAAACTAAGGCCAATGCGGAGGGTAGTTTGAAATTTTCTAGGTGGCGCTCTTGAGCCGTTTCTTTTGAAATTTTGGTCACGCCCCCAAAATATGTAATTGTTCACCAGTCCTGATGAGTCTGCCAATTTTGGTGAGTTTTGGGATATGAAAAAGCCCCCAAAATGCTATTTCATTTTAGCTCCATTCATTTTCAATGGGATAAAAATGGCCGAAAAGGTCGCCTTTCCTTTCATCGTACAACGTTGGTGCCAGAGGGTTTTCTGTGCGCCTTGGTGAATCGGGGAGGTGTACCAAATTTCATGATCCTACGTGAAACTAAGGCCAATGCGGAGGGTAATTTGAAATATTCTAGGTGGCGCTCTTGAGCCCTTTCTGTTGCAATTTTGGCCACGCCCCCAAAATATGTAATTTTTCACCAGTCCTGACGAGTCTGCCAAATTTGGTGAGTTTTGGGATATGATAAAGCTCCCAAAAGGCCAAACGTATTGTGACGGCGTTACGTCTGATTCGCCACATCGCCACGCCCACATGCTCCACCCAAAACAACCAGTCGTGGAAAGCTTGTTACAGCAACATGTCTTCGGTCACTGGACAGACCGTCACGCTGATTAGGTAACAGGTGTCCGATCGGGATGTTCAATGTACAACTGTACACTTCCTGTTGTGAGGGGGCGTGGCTTAATTATTGTCATGATTTGACCATTCAGTATTGCAGGGGACCGGATGTGGGTCAATCACTGAAGGTTTGATGTATTAGACTGTTTTCGTGTAGGTGCTATTAGTGTTTCGTTTGTGACGGCGTGACGGCTGATTCGCCACATCGCCACGCCCACATGCTCCACCCAAAACGGTCAGTGTTGGAAAGCTTGTTACAGCAACATGTCTTCGGTCACTGGACAGACCGTCCCGCTGATTAGGTAACAGGTGTCCGATCGGGACGTTCAATGTATAACTGTACACTTCCTGTTGTGAGGGGGCGTGGCTTAATTAATGTCATGATTTGACCATTCAGTATTGTAGGGGACCGGTTGTGGGTCAATCACTGAAGGTTTGATGTATTAGACGGTTTTCGTGTAGGTGCTATTAGTGTTTCGTTTTTCATGGCGAGATACCTAACTTTGAGGCCAGGCCACGCCCCTTCACCATATATGAAAACGCGAGGTTTTGATCATTTATTACTCCCCCATGTCTGTGTGATGAGTCTGCCAAATTTGGTGAGATTTAGGATATGATAAATCCTCCAAAAGGCCATTTCATTTTAGCTCCATTCATTTTCAATGGGAAAAAAATGGCCGAAAAGGCTTAATATTTCAAAAAGCGCAACTTGCAGCATTACCAAAAGTCATAGCTGGATTGTCCTGAACGAGCTGAACATTTTGATATATGAATCGTTGAAATGGCACAAATACTCTAGGAGGAGTAGCGTGCCAAAAAACGTACGGACGGAAGATAGTAACTATAATAACTAGAAAAACCGCATTTCCTGCGAAAATGCACGTGTGAATGCCTTAGCGCCGCTCCGCCCTTCTCGTGGCGACCGCGGGAAGTCCAGCTGGTCCACCCTGAAACGCTCTCGTGCCTTTCCCGTGCCCGTTCGGCACCCAATGCGTGCACCCAATTTGGTCCACATTCCAAAATGGCCGCCTTCCCATTTATCGTACAACGTTGACGCCAGAGGGTTTTCTGTGCGTCTTGGTGAATTGGAGAAGTGTACCAAATTTCATGATCCTACGTGAAACTAAGGCCAATGCGGAGGGTAGTTTGAAATTTTCTAGGTGGCGCTCTTGAGCCGTTTCTTTTGAAATTTTGGCCACGCCCCCAAAATATGTAATTGTTCACCAGTCCTGATGAGTCTGCCAATTTTGGTGAGTTTTGGGATATGACAAAGCCCCCAAAATGCCATTTTATTTTAGCGCCATTCATTTTCAATGGGATAAAAATGGCCGAAAAGTTCGCCTTTCCTTTCATCGTACAACGTTGGTGCCAGAGGGTTTTCTGTGCGCCTTGGTGAATCGGGGAGGTGTACCAAATTTCATGATCCTACGTGAAACTAAGGCCAATGCGGAGGGTAGTTTGAAATATTCTAGGTGGCGCTCTTGAGCCGTTTCTTTTGCAATTTTGGCCACGCCCCCAAATTATGTAATTTTTCACCAGTCCTGACGAGTCTGCCAAATTTGGTGAGTTTTGGGATATGATAAAGCTCCCAAAAGGCCAAACGTATTGTGACGGCGTTATGTCTTATTCGCCACATCGCCACGCCCACATGCTCCACCCAAAACGGTCAGTGTTGGAAAGCTTGTAACAGCAACATGTCTTTGGTCACTGGACAGACCGTCACGCTGATTAGGTAACAGGTGTCCGATCGGGACGTTCAATGTACAACTGTACACTTCCTGTTGTGAGGGGGCGTGGCTTAATTAATGTCATGATTTGACCATTCAGTATTGCAGGGGACCGGATATGGGTCAATCACTGAAGGTTTGATGTATTAGACAGTTTTCGTGTAGGTGCTATTAGTGTTTCGTTTGTGACGGCGTTACGTCTGATTCGCCACATCGCCACGCCCACATGCTCCACCCAAAACGGTCAGTGTTGGAAAGCTTGTTACAGCAACATGTCTTCGGTCACTGGACAGACCGTCACGCTGATTAGGTAACAGGTGTCCGATCGGGACGTTCAATGTACAACTGTACACTTCCTGTTGTGAGGGGGCGGGGCTTAAATAATGTCATGATTTGACCATTCAGTATTGCAGGGGACGGGATGTGGGTCAATCACTGAAGGTTTGATGTATTAGACGGTTTTCGTGTAGGTGCTATAAGTGTTTCGTTTTTCATGGCGAGATACCTAACTTTGAGGCCAGGCCACGCCCCTTCAGCATATATGAAAACGTGAGGTTTTGATATTTTTTTACTCCCCCATGTCTGAGCGATGAGTCTGCCAAATTTGGTGAGATTTAAGATATGATAAAGCCCCCCAAAGGCCATTTCATTTTAGCTCCATTCATTTTCAATGGGAAAAAAATGGCCGAAAAGGCTAAATATCTCAAAAAGCTAAAGTTGCAGCATTACCAAAAGTCATAGCTGGATTGTCCTGAGCGAGCTGAACATTTTGATATATGATTTGTTGAATTGGCACAAAAACTGTAGGAGGAGTAGGACGCCAAAAAACGTACGGACGGAAGATAGTAACATATAAGAATAATAATAATAACTAGAAAAACCGCATTTCCTACGAAAATGCACGTGTGAATGCCTTAGCGCCGCTCCGCCCTTCTCGCGACGACCGCGGGAAGT
>JBBPBX010011908.1:38044-55029 GCA_038048925.1 Garcialebias charrua | reverse complement strand
AATTTTAGGGATATTCAGCAGCAATTAAATTACAGTTAGACCAATTATTCTGCTAATATTTGCTAATATTATTATTATTTTTAAATCTGCAATCGTCCGTTCTGTGCATACTTAACCTATTACCAAACAGGAAGATGAAGATGGAGCAACAGCTGCCTGCTACAACCAGTTTGCTGTAACACTTTTTTTTTCAAGCAAAAAAAGCTCTTTACTATATATACATTTTTAGAAAAAAATATTTACATATAAATGCTATCTAATTACTTTGTACAAAAATCACTCACCCACCTGTTGATTGCAACAATTACTATGCATGCCTTGTTATTTTTATACTGTAAAAGGATCTGTAGTGTCATATGAAACTGTGGGTTTTTCAGCTGTTCAACCTCTCGACATTCCTCATGGGTCTTTTGTGACCGGTCGACATCTGGTCTTTTGCCACCAGTTATGTCAAACTATTAATGTGATGCGACGTTCAAACGTTTGCACAAGCGAGCTTCTCTTGACAATTTGCCTCACGAGCCTCATGTATCCACAGTTAACCCCCGGGGGGAAACATGAAAGTTAGGATTCAAAACTAAGACAGAAAAAAAAAAGTCTACTTCGAATGTCTACAGAAGCACCATACAGTACTTTAAATGTAGATAGTTTATGAATTATCTCAGCGACAGCTAAAAGAGTGATGGGCTGTTTACCATTGTCTAGACAACTACTGATATCTGTGTAAAAGAATAATAAAAAATTTAACTTTCAACGTCCTCAAAGAGACGTGCTACAGAAGCAAACAGCGGACTGTAGTAAAAGACTCTCGTAAAGGCCTCGTATTCAGGATCAAACATGCCATCTCAAAGATGACAAGAACCCCATCAAGCAATTCCCCACAGAAAGGGAGGTTTTGAGATGCATACAATGGTGGCCTTTCAATACTGTAGATGGAATTGGTTCTTTGTAGGTTCAGAGATCACCTCCAGATTCAACACACTGCCATAACTGGAAGTAAACAAACAGAGCAACACCCAACAAGAGTGCCATCAGAAGACCATCAACCACAAAAAACAACTAGTATTGGTTTGTCATTATGCATGCCAACATTTTACAGATCTTGCATAGTCCGATAGCACTCAAAGTACATGTTGGGAAAACCCTCAGTTATTAACACACCAAAGCCTAGCTCACAATCCATAGAACCTTTAAAACCATTACGGTAGTTTTCCTAAAGCTCAACAACTGTGGCAGCCATCTTCATTTGGGTTGGCCACCCATACATCATCTTCCGGTTTTTTTTTTTCAGACAGAGTACAAATACTTCAGCAGTACCATTTCAGCACTACAGTACCATTATACAAGCGGGGCACACCGCCCCATCAACATAACAGAGCTCCATGCACCAACCCCCATCCCATCATCAGTGACGTAGCGCTAAGCTAAATCCAGTGCTCACACTGCCTCTTCCCTCAAGCTGAACCCCCTGGTCAACAAAAATCATGGAAGAGATGAGTGCCACGCCATGGCAAGTTATCTAAGAGAAACACTATTTAGTATACTTGCCTGTATTGAGTACCAATACAATACGCTAGCACTTATACTATGCACATTTCTTTAAGATTCTGTTTTTAGCTAAAATATCTCCAAACTGTGGACATTTTATTACATTTATCCTCAGTTACTTGCAAAGTGAAGAAGGGAATAACATCAAGCATAAAAGTGGCATCGGTCTGAAGCATTGGGGTGTTTTTATGAGTACAATTATGGGTATTTGAGACCAGTATTTGTATCTTGACATCGCCGTTGTAGATTCAGGTCACAGGGATAACAGTTTGAGCAGGGAGGCCCAAACGTCTCTTTCCACAGCCACCTCTTATAGGAGGTCTCCAAGGCGTTCCCAGCCCAGCTGAGAGACAGTCTCTCCAGCATGTCTTGGTTCTTTTCTGGGGTCTTCTTCCCAATGGACAAACTTGAAAAACCTCCCTTGGAAGGCATCCAGGGGCCATACTTACCAGATGCCCAAGCAACCTCATCTGGCCCCTTAACGTTATTCAGTTGTAAACTCCATCTGATGATCACTTTTTGAAAGTTTCATTAAAATATGTCCAAAGAATTATTTGGCTAACAGACAAACAAACACATTAACATAGGCAGTTACATGATGGCACACTGTTTGACAGTGGAAAATGTGGTTATTTAAGGAGAAAAGAGGCATTTGGTTATGCCACTTCATATGTAACAGGAAAAGTGGAAGAATGGTGAGGCCAGAACGTGAAACGAACTCCTCTGCAGTCGTGCCATTTAATTTCAAGCTCTATTAACTACAGGAGAATATAAGACTCTAGCAGGAATTTCAAAATCACAAAAGGTTTCTTTCTTGGTCCATCAAGCTTATTTCCCGCAAAGTTATTAGTTTACAAGTACACAGGGTCAAGTCATCAGTACGCACTCGGTCTGTGTGTTTGCCTGGCAAATCCATCACTCTTTGTGAACAATAAAGCAAGCTCGCCATGGCTACAGCCGCAATTCTGAAATAAGTCACAGCGTTGTGTGAAATGTAAATGCAAACAGAATGCTATGATCTGCAAACCTCATAAAGCCATATTTTATTCACAGTGGAACACAGTAAACATTTAAAATGTGGAAATGACATAAAATTCAGAAGGATGTCATGGCAGCAACACAGTTCATAAAGATGGTACAGGGCCATGTTTACCACTGAGAAGACTCTGCTCCTCCTTTAACAACAGCGTGTAAAGATCGAGGAAATGAGACCAGCAGCCTGAATTTTTGAGGGGAATATCTCGTTCTGATCTGATGTAGCATTGTAGTTGTTCGTCCGTCCTGGCTCTTCTTTAACAAACATTTTGTTTCTCACAATTTGAATTGGTGAGGGGTCTGGACTGCAGGAGGTCAGTTCACAACCTGAACACTTCAACTATGAATCCATGCTGTTGTAACGGATGCCATATGTGGCACAGCATCGTCTTGCTTAAAAATGTAAGGCTTTCACTGGAAAATGCAGTCTTGATGAAAGTGCTGTTCCAAGACCTGTATAACTTTTCTGCATGATGGTGCTTTTCCAAATGTAAAAGCTGCCCATGCCAGAGGTACTTATGCACCCCCATACCATCAGAGAGGTAGGCTTTTGAACTGTGTGCTGAGAACAGGCGGGATGGTCCCTCTCTTCTTTAGGCATCTGCGGTTTTCAAAAATAAAGTTTTGATCCATCTGGCAGCACAACAGTTCCCCACTTTGCCCGAGTGAATTGTAAAACATTTTTGAGTCAGAAAGGACAGCAACATTTCTGGAGGATGTTCACAAATACAGGTGGTCCCCGATTTACGAGCACATCGACTTATGAGGTTCCAAATTTATGAGCTATCATATTTAATAAAAATATGAAATAAAATTAAAAAAAGAAAATTTGTGTTTAAATGTTCTTAATTTCATGTGTACAGCACTTTGTTGTAGCTGTGGTTGTTTTAAATGGCTTTATAAATAAGTACAGTGCATAATTTTTAATTTTTAAGCCGATTTAAAAAGTTTTGCGGCAGTTTCCGACAGTTTCTGCCAGTTTTCGGCAGTCAGTCAGTTTTCGGCAGTGCCCACGAGTTGAGCCTTAGCCAGTTAGCTCCAGTCTCGTAGCTCCAGCCGACAGCCGGCTTTGTCCGAATCCGATCAGAGGTTCCTGAGCTCGGATACATGATCTGGAGCTGAACGGTGGTTTTGTGGAGGAACGGATGAGCGAAGCAAAACGACACTGTTGACCGCGTGAAGCTGCAGACAGCCAGCCGGACCGGATTAGCAACGAGCTAACATTAGCCAGATAGCTACAGTCTCGTAGCTCCAGCCGACAGCCGGCTTTGTGCGATCAGAGGTTCCTGGAGCTCGCCTGGATGTCCGCCTGGCAGCCTAAGATATCGGGGGACACCGAGCTAACTTGGAGAAACAAAGCAGACAACCTTTTTGGAGGGGCTAACAGGCTAACGATCGCAGCTAATGGCGGTGGCTAACAACAGCTAACTTGCGCAGATGGTTTTGGATGGACGGACACCGCGGAGAAATGGCTTTCGGTAAGTTATTAAATCTTTTTCTGGCTCCAAATGTATGAAGTTAACATACTAACAGTCCTTCCTGTAAAGTTTAAACTACGTGGTGCTGCAGGAAGCTGCGGAGCTCGGACGTAACGCAGCGGAGCTAACGCGGCGGAGCTAACATGCACACAGACGAGAGAAGCTGCAGCTCAAAGTAAGAAATTAATTTTTTATTTTTATGTATGTTCTTTTAAAATGTTTTAAAGTGTTAGGATAGGCGAAGTGCTTGGTAACTGTTCATTACCGCACATGTACGTGTATCAGTGGCGGCTCGTGCGGTATAAAAGGTAGTCCCCGATTTACGAGATTTTCGTCTTACGAGATAGTCGTAGTAACGGAACTCGCTCGTAAGTCGGGGACAACCTGTATCTTCTTCTTTACATGATAGAGCTTTTGTGGATGGCATGGTGAACTGTTTGCACAAAGGACAAAACACCCACACACAAACAGAGTGGTGTAGTGTATGTGGTCCAGTGCAGAGAGGACTGTCCAGACCTCTGCATTGGGGAAACTAAACAGCCTCTTCACAGACGCATGGCTCCACACAGGAGAGCCACCTCCTCTGGACAAAACTCAGCTGTTCACCTCCACCTCATGGACAAGGGACACTCGTTTGAGGACCAGAATGTGCACATTTTGGACAGAGAACACAGATGATTTGAGAGGGGTGAAGGAAGCTGTGAAGGGCGAGGCAGACCTCTGCGTTGTTGCCAGCGCCACTTGACGCGCGCGTGCTGCGCGCAGGCTGTTCAAAGCAGAGCTCTGCTTGAGCAGCTGCGCGCGGAGCGTTTACCTACAGGACAAACTGAGGTCGCTGATTGGTCATTTGCTGACACGCCTACTGAAATGATTGACAGGTCTGAGTGGTGAGAAAAGCCACAGGCTGTGCAGCGTTTTTCTGTGTTTATATGTTAACAAAAAGTTAAAATAAATAAAATAAAAACAGGGAACGCTGCTCCTGCAGCCCACAGCCCACCAGGAAATATTTAGAACCTGGCGTATCCACGTTGGACATCAGTTTAGTTCACTTGTGACAAGTTCATTCATTCCTCCTCATCGGAGGAGGAAGTGAATTGTGACCGCTTCAAGCGATCACTTGACTTTTGGCAAAAAAACAAAAGAAAAGTCAGATCAGTAATGAAGAAGGGATATTTAATACATTTGTGTCTCATACAAAACAGTCCGCCACCGGGCAGTGTTCTGAGATAACGCACGCGCGTGAGCGGTCGTAAAATTTGAGCTTGGCGCGTTCAAAGGCTTGTCCTGCTGCGCTCACATGGCGTGGCACGGCGCTCGTACCGACGCGGAGCTATGCCTCGCCCTTTAATGTTAAAGGACAACACCCACCATGACAGTAACAATTCACCATATTGGACAATTACTGTAGTTTAATATGATGTCTATTTTCATTTTTGCATTTGGGCCAGGCGAGGGTTAAAAAAAAAAAAAAAACGAGTCCCGAATGAATCCGGAAACCCGGCCGAAGAGTGCCGAAGTGTGAAGTGACTTCAGTTACGTCTCCACCCAGAAGGCAGGAGTGAGTTTCCATGGAGGTTTATGAGAGTGGGAGTTAAAACTGCATATTTCCTGGTGCATTTGTGTGTACAGCTGGACCAGTGCTCTGTTTTTATTTTTTATTTATTTTATAGAACTTTTTAATAAGATATAACACCGCTGCGGACTGTTGCTGCTCTCACTCCTCTGCCCAGAGGAGCGAGCCGCGCGTCTTCTCCCTGGCTCCCCGTTCCGCTGGTCACCTTTGAAGTTCCTTCGTGCCGACTCAGGGCTCGGCTCCGTCCCAGCCTTGTTGCGGGGAGCACGGGGGAGCACGCGCGCTCAGAGCTCCGCTGCGCGGCTGCCTTTCTGTACTCCCGACCTGTCTGGTCACGGGGAGAGAATAAAAAGCCGATGGATGCTCGCTCAGAATATGATAGACATCAGTGAGCGACCGCAGGATTAATCAACAGGCAGATTTAGGGAATATTTAAAAATGCTTCGCTTTTTTTTTCCTCGCTCAGAGCAGCGGTCATGGAAGTTGATGAATGCTTATTATAACTCCGCCTGTAACTCCAAGGCGGATACTTGAGTGATGTGAATGCCCATATATGGAGAGGGGCAGATTTTCCCGGAGCTTCTGCTAAAATCTGCTATAAATCATGAAATAACACATTTAGCGTTATTTCTCTACAATATAAATAAACGCTCCTGTATTATTTTTAAATAAACTAATAAATATTAATGGCGATGCAATTTGAAAACATGGTGGGTCATGTCCTTTAAAAGAGAAAAACCTTTTCTTAACAGAGGAGGAGGTCTCAGATTCCAACTTTCAAAAACATATAATGCAGTTTTAGGACTGACTCTAGGGGTGGACGATTAATCGCATTTGCGATTATCTCGCGATATGTTAAAACGCGATTCTCTAATCGCACGGGCTGCGATTTGACTGGTCACGAGATTTGGTAGTGAACCGCTCTGGCCGCGCGCAGCTCTGAGCGGAGCAAAACAGAGAGAGAGCAGGGAGGAGGAGACCGTGCGCTCCAACACAGTTGCTCCAGGCTCGACAGAAGTCATAAAAGTTATAAATTCAGGTAAGTTAGCTCATTTAAACGTGTATCTGATCTTAGAGGCTGAAACACCGAGACCGCGCGAGATAAACAGAGAGCGAGCTGGTCATGTGACCGGGTCTGTTGTTGACGGTGCCCTGTTAGCAGCTAGCTCAGCAAGCTAACGTTCTTCGTGAAAAAGCGCATTAATTATCTGATTTTAAAAAAACAGTTGCGTCGTTAGTGATATGAATTAATACAGAACCAGGAAAAATAATTGCATTTTAAATCGCAATCGCAATTTATAGAAAAAAAATCGCGATTAGATTATTTTCCAAAATCGTTCAGCCCTAACTGACTCCCAGTCAGTTTTCACACCTGATGGGAACAGAGGAGCCTTATCTGTGAATTAGACTAACAAAGACCTTAAAACCCCTACTGTTAAGGTGTGATTTGTCAATCTACATATGTATGTGTGTATCTTATCTCACTCAGCCTTTGTTACCTGAAACCCACACTCTCTTTGAATCTCTCACTTTGAATTGAAAAAGCTCCTCAGATGAAGAGTGAAACGTCTTCTGTTACATCTAAAAAAGCTAAGTCTTAGCTTTTTTAGATTTTTCTACCTGGATTATCAAAGTCAAAGTCAACTTTATTGTCCGAACTGCAATATGTACAGGACATACACAGGATTGAAATTGCGTTTCTCTCAGTCCCTCGGTGCAACAGGGTATTTTGAACCACTTTGGCCAGGATTGCCTAAAACTTGTTAGACGACTTAGCTTTTTTAGATTTTTCTACCTGGATTATTGAGCATGCATCAGGGTGTCTTCTGTTACAAACAAAGTCCAGTCGTTTTTGTATTGAACATTTTTTGAATTTATCATGTCCTGGATGACTGAGAATCGTCACCAGCAAAATGTTTGCACACAACAATTTGTGGAAGTGTTCCTGAGCCGATTTGTGGAAGTGTTCCTGAGCCCATGCACTGATGCCCAGAACAGAATCAGACCTGTTTTTTTTATGTAGTGGCACCTGACAGCCTAATGATCACAGATATCCAATATAGACATTCAGCTTTGTCCCTTGAATTCAGATTTCTACAGATTCTTGCAAATGTTTCAGCAAATTATAACCTGTACATGATGGGATGTTCAGTTTTTCCATTTTCTGTAATTTTTCTACTATTTTTAGACAGTTTTTTACAGACTGGTGGATCCCTGCCCATCTTCTAAAGTACTGTTTTAATACCCGGTCCTCTTAATGACCTGTTACCAATTAGTAGGGGTGTAACGATACACAAAACTCACGAGACGAGACGAGACAAATCACAGATCTCGCGAGAACGAGACGAGATTTTAACATTAGTTCAAGAAAACTTCAAAGATCGGTTTTATGCCGCAAAAAGGCTTTTATTCTGTTTTAACATGTATTACAAACCCAACTGATGTCTTCATTTTACTGATTGAATCTCCTTAGACCTTAGAACGTTCAACTTTGTTAAAAAAAATAGATATTCACGCAGGACTTTCCAAAAATTGAACATAAATATCCGCATCAGCGCTGAATCTGCAGCCGTCACTCACCAGTGTTGCCAGATTGGGCGGTTCACCGCGATTTTCCTTCTGACTTTTGCGGGTAAAGAGTGCTTTGGGTGGGTGGGACTCTATCTGGCAACACCGGTCACACCGGTGTTTACACGCGTGTCTTTACATTCGGGGCAGCGTCGGCAGCGCCGGGACCCTCCATCAATGTAGAGGCGTCTGCGGGCGGCACCGGGACCCTCCATCAGTAGTTGGGGCGTCTTCTATAGCAACTTCATCCGGCGAAGCCATGCTGTCCGTGACGCTGACTTGCTAGGGGCTCTGCTAGCGCTAGCATTAGCATCTCACGAGACAACGTTACCTCTCAACGAGAGATATTGCGGGAGTTTAATATCGCATCTCGTTACATGCCTACCAATTAGCCTAATTAGTTTCTAAATACTGTACTCCTTCAGCCATTTCTTGCTTTTATCAAGTACTTTTATGGCTTATTTTATTTTCTATTTTTTGTTGTCATTGCTGCTCCTGTTGAAACATTTTTGCCATCAAAACTCCAAATAACCTTTAACATAAAACGTAAAATTTCTTAGTTTAAACCTTTATACTGTATTGTTTTATTGTAAAATAAAAGTGGGTTTATGAGATTTACAAATCATTGCGTTTTTTTTTTTTTTTCATTCAACCTTTATTTAGTCAGGTAAATCTTTTGAACCTCATGGGCTCATTTACGAAAGCGACCTGCTAAAACTAAAGAACAATGAACAGCAATGGTAGAATTTCCTTAAACAATAAACAATCAAACAATAAACAATAGAAAACAAAAGAGAGAGAAAAAATATATATATATATATAATATATATAACATACATATATACATATATATATATATATATATATATATATATATATATATATATATATATATATATATATATACATACATACATACATTCCTCCTTTTAACAAAGTATCAAAAAACTAGCAAAACATTATAAGGTATATGTATAAAATCAAAGACAGGAACAAATCTGCATTGGTTTTTGCCAGGATTCCAACAGATTCTGAAAACCATTTAGAGAAGTCAAGGTCGAGAGCTTCAGATCTTTTTGTAAGATATTCCATGAAGCAGGAGCAGAGTAGGAGAAGGCCCTTTTTCCAAGTTCAGTCCTCACTGACGGAACACTGCAGGTAATCATGTCCTGAGAGCGCATGTCCTGAGAGTCCCGAGTTTTGCTTTTATTTGCATTTTACACCTTGTCCCAACTTTTCCCAGAATTGTTGGAATTTAACTGCATACACAGACCAAGTGCAACAAGAACATAAGTGGACCAAAAAACAGCAATGAGCATTTTATCACAGTCCCAAAATTTACTGTCTGTCTTTAATGATGTGTTTCACTCATTCATGGGTCATATATGACTTTGCATGCATGCATTTTCCAGCCTTTATGGAGCATCTCTTTCCATGGGTGGAGTACCTTTGATTTGTGGTTCTCCTAACCTCACCACGGTATCGGTGCGCAGCTCCTTTTCGCATGGCTTGTGCTGCAAACTGAACGTTGGACTGTGCCAGAGACACAATACTCTCCTCAGGGTCCGAGCTTGAGCTCACTGTTGGCAGGGATTAGATTCTGGACACTTTAAACCTGCCAGCAAATCTGGGTGGGCAGCTGGTGGTAACCCGAGCTCCACATAGTCCTCGCCAAGTTCTAACTCGGTGCTGTCCCCTGAGGCACTTTTTCTTACCTTGCAGCCTGGTGCTCGGCTGTACCAAACTGTCTACACTGTCACGTAACGTCTGATGTAGAAATGTTAAAAAAATAAATTAAAAACAACATAAATCAAGGTCTAAGCTTTGGTGCCAGAGAACAGAATAATGTCAAAAGTGTCAAAACCTAGCCTTCCCTGAGGGAATGCATATGGCCATCTTTCATACGAGAGCGTTAAGATCATTTTATGGTAACAAATCATGTTGCTGTTTAGACAAAAACTGCATTAGTGGAGAGGAGGGGTTCTAAAACATTGTGCACAATCTCATGCAAAATCACAAAATGTCATGCTCAGAGTATGTGGAGGAAAAAGACTTTCAGCTAAAACCACACCAAATTTTATCTGATTAAATCTGTAAAACTGACTGAATTACAGACATATTTGTTTTCTAATATCTGGTGGTTGTGGCAGCCATCTTGAATTGTGCTGACTTTAACAGTTAATCTGATGTAGATATACATCAACAGATAACTGTCAAAAGTTTCATCAAAATAGGTTTATGCCAAAATCTTAAAACAAGACTTTGAGTGATTTGTTATCACTCAGAGTATGTGTTAGGGATAATGGTCAGCTACTACCACACATTTTCTAATATCAGTTGGATGTCAGTCTTTGGTGTACATTTAACGATTACTTATTCTTCTTCCAAGCTGTCAATTTGAGCATAACTTTCAAAACCGATTTAACAAACGTGTTAATTTTTGCTCAACCAAGCCAATCCCATCTGCGTGTTTACATTTCATGGAAAACAGTCATTTGATCCCAGCATTTTGGTCGAATAAAGAAAAAAACAAGAAGTCCTGCGAAGGATCAGCTCTGTCTGGCAGGCCTGTATGAGCATGAGGTAGTGCTCTGAGGAAGGGTGGAGATATTCAGCAGGGCGATGCAGTCACCGGCAGCAGGCACGGTTGCCTCTGGTGTATAACTTTATAGCCAGACAGACTGAGTCTTTGTCCGCTTTAAGCTCAACGTTTACAGGCTAATACCATCGGCGTCGAACCCGTTCCGTAATAACAAAATGCATGAGTCTATGCTGAGACCAGATTAATCTGACCGTGTTTACAATCTGCTAAGTACAGTACTCCCTTAGGAAGCCCTTTCCTGTACAATCAATATTTGCTCAACATCTGTGCAACAGGGATGTTTTAGTGGCGGTTGAACCCAAATGAAAGCCCATATTTCTGCGGTTCAGTTTGCAGCATCCTTATGGAAAATATCCCTCAGCGACATAACATACTTTTGGTTTGTTGTGTCTGTAGCAAAGTTATAAACAAGCACATACTTGACTTTTGTTTCACTGGGACAATGATGGCACACGCTTTGTCCTTTTAACTCACAGCTTGTACCTGCCAGGGAACCGTCAACGACTGTGGGGCATAGTGAACTGGCTGCAGACCGATGTAGCAGCAGTGCCCAGATCATACACAGAACCTTTTTTATTTTATTTAAGGAACTATACAGTTAAGAAAACAACTGCTGCACAACTAAAATCAGGAATGATTAGTCATGCAAATACAACAGGGGGTGGTTGATTCTGAATAAACCTGTAATTATTGCCTACAGTTGAGTTCAGCATTTTACACGCACTAAACATGGACATGAATGTCAAATAAATTTATGGATTTAATGGTTTGTTTGAACTGCTCTTAAAATTTACAACCCCAACGAGTTCTAAAAACAACAACTGGATCCACAAGTTGGAATGAACTGTGATTCTTCTCTAAAACTGCACAGGGTTAAAATTATACATACAGGCTTAAATACTGTGACAAACAACCCACCAGGGTTGTTTTAGTTATTCCTTTGTTGATCAGTAAAACCAGGTGATTGGGAGCACAAGACACATCTGGGCCCAATGTGCTCCTTGTCTATAGCTGCTTCGCCATAAGTGCAGTTCCACTCGACTAACCTCTTCTCGGGTCTTCTCAGGTGTAGATGATTTGTTATTACAGACAGTGGAGTACATGCATTGTAAATGCAAAGTGGGAGGGATCGTAACTGGTCTTTTTGTGCTTGAGCCACTCTGCCCTTTGTGGTTCTTATACTTGATTTTTGTTAGCTTATGGGTGTAGTCATGCTGAATAATTATATCAAATATCTCTCTGTAAATGTGCTCATTTCTTGTGGCGCCGTCCATCAACACGATGAGGAAGTGGAGGTTCAGATATAGTTTGCAGTTTTGCTGGGTGGGTCCTCCGTTGAAGTAGCTCCGCTGGCCAATCATTATAATAATAATAATAATACATTTTATTTGTAGGCGCCTTTCTTGGCACTCAAGGTCACCTTACATTGTCAATCATAAAAACAGACACAATATTATATACACAGTAAAAACAAGTAAAATGAATTAAAATAAGACAATGCAGTTGATATCATAGTGCATAGGCTACTTTAAACAGGTGAGTTTTGAGTTTGACTTTGAAATGTGGCAATGAGTCTGTGTTGTGAATATCAGGTGGGAGTGAGTTCCAGAGCTGGGGAGCAGAGCAGCTGAATGCTCTGCTCCCCATAGTAACAAGACGGGCAATGGGAACAATGAGCTGGATGGAAGAAGAGGATCTAAGGGTACGAGCAGGTGTAGCAATGTGAACAATGTCTGAAAGGTATGGAGGAGCGAGGTTGTGGACAGCTTTGAATGTAAGGAGGAGTATTTTGTAATTGATGCGATATGGGATGGGAAGCCAATGAAGCTGTTGTAAAACAGGTGTGATGTGATGGATTGAGGGGGTCCGTGTAATGATACGGGCAGCTGAATTTTGGACCAGTTGTAATTTACGAAGGGTTTTCTGAGGTAGGCCAAAAAGAAGAGAATTACAATAATCTAAACGAGAGGTGACTAGACTGTGAACCAGAACAGCAGTGGAGTGAGGAGTGAGGGAAGGACGGAGACGATTAATGTTTCGAAGATGAAAGTAGGCTGACCGAGTGATATTATTGACATGGGAAGAGAAAGAGAGGGTGCTATCAAAGATGACACCCAGACTCTTAACCTGATGGGAGGGAAAGATGGAAGAGTTATCAACTGGAATGGAGAAGCTATGAAGTTTGTTTAGTATTGATTTAGTTCCAATTAAAAGAAGTTCTGTTTTATTGCAATTTAGTTTAAGAAAATTTAAAGTGAACCAGTGTTTTATTTCAAGCAGACAATCAGCGAGGGACGAAGTTGGAAGTGTAGAATTAGGTTTGGTTGAAAGATAGAGTTGGGTGTCATCTGCGTAGCAGTGAAACTGAATATGATGTTTGCGAAAAAGGAAACCAAGAGGGAGAAGGTAAATGATAAACAACAAGGGTCCCAGGACTTAGCCCTGTGGAACACCTGAGGTAACGGAAACAGGATGAGACGTGGATGATTTTAACTGAACAAACTGAGTGCGGCCAGAAAGGTATGAATGGAACCAGTTGAGAGGTGTATTTACAATGCCAAGAGAGGAAAGCCTGTCCAGAAGAATGTTGTGTGAAATTGTGTCAAAGGCTGCAGTCAGATCAAGCAGGAGGAGTATGGATAATAAACCAGAGTCTGCAGCAAGGAGAAGGTCATTGGTGATTTTAATGAGTGCAGTTTCAGTACTGTGGAGCGGCCGGAAACCAGATTAGCGGGTGCCGTCTGCTTGCATCAAAATTGGCCCATTGGAGAAACCTACTTGGAACCTCAACAAGTTGGTCCCAAAAAATGAGCTGAGCAGTGGGGATACAGACAGTGGGCAGGCCCTTAACTGGTACCGTGTCATGTGGAACCAAAAAGAGTTGAGGCAGTGGTACAGCACCATATTTCAGACCTGCTTCTGCCTGTTGCTGTAGGGTAGCTCCCTGGACAGATGGGAGTTTCCTTTGGTCACCTCCAATCGTATGTGTTACATGTTTACTTATTCAAACATGCTCTGCCCAACTGATGAAGTAAATTTACATGTTTGCTGCTTTTCTATAAAATAAATTGTATATTTCTAACTCGCCGCCTTGTGTCATCTCCCTTTTTGCTATGGTTTTGGGACTGGGCTGTAACAAATGGGGGCTCCTCTTGGCAGAATTGACTCAATTAATTGAAAATGGTTGGTTTTGTGTAAGAACCATGACTTTTAAGGATACCTCACCAATTTTCATTTGGATTGAGTCCATTTCAGAAGTTTATTGTTCACCTGCTTCATTCAATCAGCAACCAGTTTTGATGTGTATTTCAGACCATTGTCCAAATGGGACACCCAAATGTGTCTGAGTTGCAATAGTCTAGCTCTTGATTTGAGGTGAAGTTAATGAATTTGGAACTAGTCCATTATTCCATTCAGTTTATGCAAGGCACCTGTACCCCACATGATGTTACCACCACCATGTTTGACCATTTTTACAGTGTTCTGAGGTTGGAAAATCTCGTGTTGACTACTCTAACTTGGTAAGGTGGCCAAACAAGCTAAACACTTGTCTTGTTTGCCAATAAACCTTTCTCAAGACCAAATGTGGTTTATTTATCAAGCACTTTTAGAGTAAGATTTTTTTTATCATTTGTCCTTTCAGTCCATGGTGACCTCAAACTTGCTTCACTCCAGTTGATGGCAGGGTTGGGACTTAACGGTTCCTGGGTTCTTCATGAAATTATAAGCACATTACTTTCATCAGATGGTAACACAAGGATTGGTCAATTCAGTAAGAACTGTCAAACACAACCCGCTTGCAAAGAGAACCTACTAGCTGTAGCAAACCAATTTCTGTTTTAAAAACCACTAGTTACCTCCTGTAAATATATATTATTACTAAATCATTAAAAGCTGTAAATATAGGACAGCCATGCCCCATGACAAGTGGATATAAATGTCTGATCAACAATTGACTTCCATCTTGTTCTCCATTTAAGATTTTGTCCAAATAAAACTGGTTTCATTAAAAGTTCCTAACAATAAAATAACTTTCACTCAATACTTCAGTATTTCAATCCGTTTTATCATGTGTTAATTGCTTCCTATGTAGAACCCACAGACGTTCTGCAATACTTCAAAGACAACTGGCATCTTAAAAGCCCACATAATATGCAATTGATCCTGTGAAACATAAATATTGCTTTTTCCTCAAACACACACGTGCACGGTGCACACAACGGTGGGATCAAAACGGTTTGCTAAAAATGGAAAAGCCTGCTACTGTTATGGCTCGCCTGTTCCCGACTACTTTCATGCCTAGTTGGCAGACAGCAACATGCCCTCCCCCTCCTTAAAATTTTACAACGTCCCCCAACCTCTTAAGGAAAATCAATGCAAAAAGACTTGTGTGGCTAATTAGCAAGAAAATTAGGAAGTCAAGTGTGCGAACACGTTTCCGCCTGAGAAGCGAGAGCAGTACTGTACATTTTAGTTAAAAATCCAGTTCAGTTCGCTGCTGAGACAGTTAATGGTAGAATGACTGATTGAAACACATCATGTCTGAATATATTAGATACCTTCATGACTGTGCATCTTCCCACGAAACTGCTTTATCACCACCTTTAAACCTATTCCATATCGACATACCAAAAGGTTGTTCTGATTAAATATGTAAAATTAAATGTTCCGAATCCAAATAACTATCTATCAATACATCTATATCTGTTAGTGTCTTCTTGAAGGATGAATAGACCTGCAGGGGATCAATTGGTAAACTGATCTTGGTCATGTTAAGTCCGGGTGTTGTGGACAATTTGGGAGAGAATCAAAGCAGGAACAGGTGGGGTCCATTTTTACTGTGGAAGCCTTCAGGACTGAGAGAGCAGATGCCTTCAATATTCAAAAGACACAACAAAGGTATAACGAGGGGCTAATTTTAAAAAATGCACCACAGTGCCTGAGATAAACTCTGCATGTGTCTGACTTATCAGTCATCTTAGTTCATTGAGAAAGAAAAAAAGGGGGTTCAGCTGTTTGAGCGTGTTGATCCCCAGATTCCAATAGCAGGTGTTGTTATAACGACCCCACTCACTGATTATATCCTGGATTTTTCTGGGTCTTTACTACATGACTTGCATGCATATAAGTCCGGACAGAACTTAGCCTGCTGTGGACACGTCCTGCTGCTGGGAATGGAAATAACCGCAGAAATACCACTTTGAGATTTTTATTAATGAAAAGTGCATTATAAATGGAATTCATTATTATTATTATTATTAAATACCAAGGCCACATTTAAAGTACATACAAAAGGCCATAAAACATTGTTTTTTGTTGATCTACCTTGATGTGTGAACGCTTCATGAGCTTCAGGTTGTATTCCTGTGTTTTGTCTCTCTTTGCAATCTTACTGTATACATTTTGTGGTATGTTAGCAGTTCATAAAATGTTTAACTCATTCAGGTGATGGATCCTGGCTTTCGGTTTATGCAACCTATAAATTTTTTAATCTTTTTTTTAAACCTTTTTTTCCCTTGTATACAGTGGTGGGCAACGCTAATCAAAAAATTAGTTCCACAATTTCTAAAACGCTTATTAATTTTTTTAGGTCCACAATTTCAAAAGCACAAATGTCTTATGAAAATTAGGGGAAGCTAATCTAATCCGCTATTTATATTCGACAATTGGTAGCCGGCAGCGTTATGCAATATTTGCACTACACTGCCAACTGAAAAGTAACTAAAATGATCCTAAAAGGATGAAATTACAAAAATCAAAGGATTTATTTAATACTTTACGTACATATATTCTATTCGGCCACGAAATTAACAAAAAAGAGAATGATCTTTTAATCCCTAAGACCACTTTTAAATCTCAAATACACGGGCGTCTCGCCACCGCATTTATACATAAAAGTAACCAAAATACATAAAACTAACGACTCACCTTCGAGTGTTCGACACAAAACACCCAATAAAATCCTCCGGCCGCGTTAATTTGGCTTGAAACAGCGGGGTTCTCTGCGGATTTATCCAAGTAACCCAGCACAACCAGCTAGCCACAGAGTTAGCGTCCAGTTCACCTCTGACCCGGAAGATGTCAAGATTCTATAGGTAGTCAACAGATTTAATGAAAAGTAACTAAAATACATAAAACTAACGACTCACCGTCGAGTGGTCGACACAAAACACACAATAAA